>WHVA01000330.1:0-130274 GCA_015179125.1 Gautieria morchelliformis
TATGTAAGAGTCTCACGACACTCACCATGGCTCAAACCGCAGTACACCCAAAACATGATATACATAAATTTCGCGACATCAAACCCAAACTGGACAAATAAAACTGGATGTCATGGAAGAGAGAACTGTTAGCGACAATGAGAGACAGAGGGATCTTCAAAACAATCACCGGTGTGGATCCCTACCCCATCACAGCTAACCAACAGATCACCGTCGTTGCCGGAATTCACATGGTTGGCAGCACAGCTCTAACCCAGCTTCAGGACGAATGGCACGATAGAAACAATGCCGCTTACAGTCAGATCCTTTTATGCATTTCCCCCGAACTACAGATCGCAATCGACACGACAGATCAATGCACAGAAGCATGGAACATACTGACTAGGAAGTTCGAATCCACCGATCCTAGCAAAATCAGTATAATCAGGACGAAATATGAAAACTACCATATGATCGAGGGGCAGTCAATCTCGGCATACCTCACCGTGATGAAGGAATTCAGGAATCAACTCGCCAAAATGGGTGAAGTAATCGCAGATTCTACTCATGCGGCAACCATACTTAGGAACGTCCCCGAGTCATGGAGACCTATAGCGCAGACCATAAGGATGATCACGAGGGTGCCGGACGAGATCAAGGAGAGGTTGGAGGCGCATGAGGCAGATCTCAATGTGGTGGAGATGTCGACACAAGCGGCTACGGTGTTCATAGCACAGGGCAGGACGCAAAAACGATTCAATAACCCGACACCGAGAATGAACAACAATCTCACCTATCCCTACCCAAACCGAGTTTCACAACAAGTCAACAATGGAACACCAGCGTTCTTCTGCAACAATTGTGGTAAGCCGAACCACTCTGCAGCAAGGTGTTACGCACCTGGTGGGGGATTTGCGGGTCAGGAACCATGGAAACGAGGGTACGGTGCACAGGGAGGAGGAGGTGTGCAGAGAGGAGGAGTTGTGCAGGGAGGAGGCGGCGCTCAGGGAGGAAACAGCGCTCAGGGAGGTCTCAGCGGCAACGATCGAAATGACATCCTCAGGGCAGCCCCACCCCCACAGCATCATCAGTCGGCAAATCCCGACATAGCTCGATTCGCCAATAGACCAAAGAAAACATCGTTATGCTGGCACAAATCATTGAGAAACAATTTGATTCCAATAACATAACGTTGACAGCTAACTCGACAGCCCTAGCAGCAATACAAGATAACGTCCATATCTGGTTGATCGATTCTGGGGCGTCTAGTCACCTATGTGGAACCCTCGAGCTGTTGGAAGATATACACCCCACACCTCCTATCTCAATAGAGACGTCTAGCGGGGACTCGTTAAACGGTGATCAACGTGGTACGATCCACATCACGATACAGAATGACTCACACGCACAGCTATCCCCACTCGCATTGACTCTAAAGGATGTCATATATGTTCCGAGACTCAACGCAAATCTACTATCGGTCGCAAGGATGACAAACACCGATGTAGATGTCATATTTAGCAAATACGACACTGTTAGGGATCGTCCACAAAGTAGCTACCTATTTATGAACATTTACTAGGTAGTTAATTAGTTTCAAATGTCCTCAAGAAAGGTTGTATTAATATATCTATGCTACACTCACATTGGGTCCACAAGATACAACAATCTCCTGATAGTTTAGCTAAGAATCACCCACAATCACATGACTATCACATGACCTCAAAAACAGCTCAAGGTCACCTGATCACCCACAGTCACCTGACAATCACCTGACAATCACCTGACCTCAAAGTCACTTGATTATCTACGGTCACCTGACAATCACATGACACAGTCACATAACCTCAATCCAGCTTGAAGTCATATGAGTTTCCTTCATCACATGATAATCACATGAGCGTGAGAGTTTCTTACATACTCTTAGCTTTACTGTCACAGAACTGTGACTTTAACCCAATATAGCAATAGAACCTTCCACAGCCTTCCAATAGTTTCCAAACCTTTCCTGAAGCTTCTCTAAGCTTCCACAAGGTTCTTCACAGTAGTAGAAGCCTCTACAAGGTTCCTTGCAGTAGTTACATAAGCTAGATAGATGCAGTATAAATAGCCTGCAGTTTTAGCAGTGAAGCAATCAATCATCTTTCACCCAAACCACTCATACCTTGAGTAACTGAAGTGTGACTTCAACACAGCCTTGTACTGAAGTACTGGCTAACTGACTTGGCTATGCAGCAACTCTGATTGGCTCTGAGAAGTACAACAGTGCTCTATTTTAATTGCAGCAGGCTCTGAATAATCGCGCTGCGAACAGCAACATTACTAAGAGTAACTGATTAGTAATCCTGTACCATTATACGCCACTCTGAGCAGTGATCTAATAGACTTGGTTATTAGTTATTCAATTCACGCAATAGTTTATTAACTTAACTCGGAGTTAAGTGGGTTAATAGCCTTTTGAGTAATTGATCTTTCTTGATCAATCAACGCACTGCAGATATTAACCTAACTCAGGGTAAGTGAGTTAATATCCTTTGTTGAGTTGGAAAACCAGAAAAGCCACAAGAATAGTGACATACTTGAACTGAGGAAGAGTTCAACTATCTTTTCACGTCTTGGGGATTATTGTTGTCTTTAATTCACTCGACCTGCGGTCCTAAGACTCTAGGTAGCTTTCCCCCTTAAAGTATCTGGACCCTTGGACGCCTAACAACATTCTTTGACCTCACAAAGTATTGCACAATCTGAGAACTACACGTGTTCAGTTAAATCTCTATTGCTACACTTCCTGTACCAATACTGATTCTGGTTGTTCACCGGAGTATAATTTCTTAATTGGGTTCTCTGTTAAAATAGTTTTGAAGCTTGCATGTGCTTGTAAAGTCAAATCTCTGATTGAACTTTAGAATTGTGTTTAACACCACAGTTTTACGTTTAGTTCAATGGGTTCCAAAACAGACACATCACTACTGCTAGGCGACGAGACAATTGCTAAAGGCACAAGAATAAACGACCTATATGCCTACATAGCACAACCGTCCACGAAACCGGAGCCAGAAGCGGCCATTTCTTCGAAGGAACCTAACCCAATGTTGCTGTGGCACCGAAGATTAGCACATACCGGAATCTCGATAATCGAGAAGATGTCAAAGCGACAGACCGGGGTTGGGTTACCAGAGTTGAGTGCAGGACAGGAGCTGAGTCCCTGCACCAATTGTCCCTTCGGAAAACAGACCCGCTTACCATTCAAAAACATCGAAAACCTTCCAGAATCGATCGGTGACATCATTTCCTCAGATCTATGCGGCCCCTTCAAAACCTCAATCGGCAGTTTCAAATATTTCGTCATCTGGATCGATCACGCCACAAGATATGTCAAAGTAGATTTCCTGAAGAACAAGGAATGCAGAACAGTTACCGATTCATTCAAGGAATACCTGGCGTGGCTGAAGAAGCAGAGGGGAGTCGATGTGAAGAACATCAGAACGGATAATGGGGGGGAATACATGGGGGGAGAGTTCAAGGATCTGTGTAGTGAGCTTGGAATCGCTCATGAAACAACAACTCCTCACACACCTGAACATAATGGAGTCGCAGAAAGATACAACAGGACACTCCAGGAAGGC
This sequence comes from Gautieria morchelliformis, assembly GCA_015179125.1. NCBI lineage: Eukaryota > Fungi > Basidiomycota > Agaricomycetes > Gomphales > Gomphaceae > Gautieria > Gautieria morchelliformis. The sequence continues at coordinate 3,606 of WHVA01000330.1, forward strand.
GCACTCACGTTACAGCACGACGCCGGCCTCACGAGTCGATTCTGGGTATCCGGTATACACACAATGAACTTCGTGAAGAACCGAATGCTACACAGCAAGATCGATATGTCACCTTACGAGGCCTTATGGAAAAAGAAGCCCAGACTCAACTGGTTGCGCATATATGGCTCCAAATGTTGGACATTGATACCGAAGGACACAAGGAGGAAGGGCGACTACAAATCAATCGAGGGGATTTTCGTCGGATATTTTGATGATTCAAAAGCGTACAAGGTGTGGATACCACGCACCCAAACAATAATGAAGGCCCGGGATGTAGTTTTCGACGAATTAAAACAAATCGAACGTACCACGCTACACATCACCGATGAAGACAAACCCCACAACTCTGGGTAGTCAATGGAAAGCTCCCCACATTTTCCCATCCATCACAACCAAAGACCAATCCGCCAACCGGTGATAACGACGAAGAAATGCCACCCTTGACGTATGACAACTCGATGGACACTGACGAAGACGAAGATGGAGAGGTGATAGAGGTGAGGCTTGATGCAGGAGAGGGGGAGTTACGCGCGGAGAGTGTCGACACAGAAGCCGAACCGGAAGAGAAAATGGAGGAGCCAGAAGCGGAAACAGGAAGGGGAGAAAGTGAGGACATAGCACCGAAGGAATTCCTGAAGGGACCCTGGATGAACCCGTCAAACACAAACTATGGAAGAGGCAGGAGACACACCGCACTACTCACCGAAGTAGCAGCGATGGCATACGGGAGGAGAGAACTTGAGGAGACCGAGGCAGGATTCATGGTGTTAGCAGAGGATGAGGCAGCGAGCTACAAAGAGGCAATGAAGTCAGAGAATGCAGAGAGGTGGAGGAAAGCATGCCAAGATGAGTACAACCTACTGATGGGGTACAACATGTCGAAGCTAGTCGAGAAACCAGCCGAGGCGAACGTCGTAGGAAGCCGATGGACATTTCGAGTAAAAAGGGACAACAGGGGGGAGGTCGATAAGTTCAAATCCAGATTTGTCGCTCAAGGCTACTCACAAGTACCAGGAATCGACTTCCAACAAACCTATTCTCCTATGATCAGACTCACCTCTATCAGACTCATCCTAGCACTTGCATGCAAGTTCGACCTGGAACTATGACACATAGACGTGAAGGGAGCATACCTCAACGGAAAGCTCGAAGACACAGTATACATGCGACAGCCGGAAGGTTTCGCCAAGCCAGGGGAAGAAAATCTAGGGTGTAAACTCAACAAAGGCATATACGGCCTCAAGCAGTCAGGAAGGGTATGGCATGGGACTCTGAGAAAAGAGATTGAGAGGATAGGATTTAAAGCAGGGGATGCAGATAACACAGTCTTCTTCAAATTCGGAGAGGGAAACACAGTCGAAATCGCAGGATGGTACGTTGGAGAGGCAGCTCTCGGTACTCAGGGAGAAGAGCTGGGGTGCTCGCCGCGGAAGCCTGCTGAAGGTAGCGGCAGAAGGGATTCTCTGTGACCTAATCTATGTGACAGTGACTACTACAGTACCCCGACTCCCTGGCTGTACCTCAGCCCAGGGCCGGGTCTCTGGCCTACTCGCTCCAGGAGCCACCGCTCCAGGTTCCCCCCCTCAAAGGAATGCATGCCCTCACGCATCACATGCCCCTCTCTCTAGCTCTCCAGCTCTCTAACATCCATGACGAAATCCAGTTCTGGGTGGCCGGTGGTGTGCGGCGTGCGAGGAAGTGGTAACTGGTCCATGAGCGGGTCGGACAGGGTGTCGGGGGAAGGTATGCTAGTTGTGGATGGGGTGTTGGCGCGTCCAGCGGCGCAGGCTGTTCCAAGGTCGGGCGGCACTCGTCCTGATGCAAGATAGGTCCCGTGGGGTCGTTGATCGGGTAGGTGTCAGTTTCTGTTCGTACTCCCGTTCAACTTCCTCTGCCCATGACAATCTCACTGCGGTCTTCTCTTCCCTCTCTTCTTCCTCTTTCACGCACTCCGTGTTCTCGAGGGCTCTGCGTGTCCCATCGCATGTCCGTTTTAGGAATAATAGATTAGATATATCAGAATTGATATATTTGATGACTCAGGGAGTGGGGACTCTTTGTGCACCACTGTGCACGGTATAAGCGCGAGCTGACTAAGCTCTGTGGAGCGAGTGCGTCACTGATTGATGTAGGTCACGTGACAGAGTCGAGGAAGAAACAGGTGAGAACAGAGGAACAAGGGGTCCGAAGCTTTCGCTTTCGGAACAGTATAGTGTAGCCAGTTATAGTAGACTCTCAACAAAGAATTAGAGAAATCTATCAAGAAATGAGCTCTGTAGCTATCAAACAGGTCTACAGTTAGTTCAGGAGGTGAAACAGCAATTCTGGTTGTTCTGGATAATATTCTGGATGTTTTGTTCGTACATTTATGGTAGCTACTTATAATAAAATAGTGGTGACTACCAGTGTTAAATATAGTGATAGAATGGGTCAGGATAATGTGGAAATGCTCCACAGGCTGCATACAGCTGTGGAGCAGGAACAATGATGGGGATACTTGTCCTACTGACAAGTATCTAAGATGGGACCTTGGAGCAATGTAAAAAGCCCCTTTCAACATGTAATACAGCTCGTAATCAGTGGAGCTGGTCAGAGGAATAGAATAGAATAGAAATCATGTGTGTCCTGTGCTGTGTGCCTACAGCAGCCTTGGCAAGGCATTTGCCAGCTCTGTACCTCTCTCCTGAGGTAGCTATTCAATACGTCCATAGATAGGACTGTATACTGTAATCTCCATCGTGTCCGATGTCCCTGTATGGGACTATTAGTCCCATAGCAATATTTCTTCTGACCAGGGCCCAGGTGCCTGCTTTCCAGGGCAGGCACTGTGACTGGTGCAAGGATTATTTCTCCCAGATGTTATCTCAGTTAGACGATTGTATAGACCTTATAATACTGTGTGATATCGCTATTCATTTATTCTAACAGTCCGCAGCGCATTCTCGCGTGTTCCCGTCGCGGCATCGTTTGTACGTGTCGTGCGCTCGCGAGTACTCGTCGCTGAGTCGTGTGGCACTGCTGTGATAAGGGCGTGCTTTGCGGGGTTGTCTGGGGGTGCTGTGTGGATGGCTCTCCGGCTCTCCGGCTCCGTGATCTCACGTGTCCTTGTCGCGTCCTCGTTGGTCTTTCTGGCCGCCTCTGTCCCTTGTCTGTCCCTATCTCTCTTCCTGGTCTCTCTCTCCGTTGTCCCCGTAATCTCGCGGGTCCGTGCTACGACGTCGTTCGTCTGTGCCGCTGTCTCGCGAGTTGGCGCGCTGCTCGTGGTGGGGCGCTGCATGCTCTCACGCATTCTGTGCGCGGCGTCGCGTCTCTGTGATGCGTTCTCGCATGTCCCCATGGCCGCGTCATTCGTGCGCGTCGTGCGCTCACGCGTATTCATCGTGGCATCGGATGGGGCTGCTGTGTGGGACTGGATCATGCTCTGGACCGTCTGTGTAGCCGTTTCCTGAGTCCTTGATGTTTCCACCTCTGCTGTCTCCTCCCTCGTCCCTCTTTCACTCGGCTCCTTCGCTTCCATTCCGTCTTCGTCCTCCTTCGTCCCTCTTTCCCTTGGCCCCTTCTCGCTCATCTCGTGGGCCCTCGGCGCGTCGTCATTAGTTTGCGTCTGGATCTCGCGAGTCGTTGTGCGAGTCCCGGGGTCGTTCTTCTGGGTCCCCGCCTCCGCACGTGTGGCATTTTGGGTATGCGTGGTCGTGTCCTTTGTGGACGGGTGTGGGCTCTGGTTCAGGGCGTGTGTGCCGCACGTGTGGCAGAAGCTAGGGTGCAGTGGTGCTGGTGGTGCGGAAAGGCAACGCGGGGCTGGCGGCGCCAACGCAGTGTGCGGTCGTCGTGTGGGCATGGTCATGGTACGTCCACGGGCGGTCTCTGAGGCCTTCTCTTCCGGTCTCTCTCGATGTGCATGGGCTCATGCTCGTGCTTGTGCTTGTGCTCTGTAGCTCCCTGACCCTGGTTCTCGTGCTCGCGTGCGGTCGTTGGGCTAGTCTCTGATTGGAGCTGTCTCCTCTCGCGCTCTCTGGCTCTGCGCGACTGGTTTTTCTTCCTCGTTCGCTGGTACTGTGTCACGCTCATGGCCTGGTCCTGCGCGTCTGGTGCGCCCTCATCTGCTCGAGCATTTTCTGGCTCGGCCCTTTGCTCTGCTTTCTCCATCTCGTGCTCAGCCTCGTCGTCTATCACGGGAATGGGCTCGTGCATGGCTGTCTGTGGCCATCTCGCGCGGAACGCGCGTTCGACTTCCACCGCCAGGTGGCGTCTGAGTCCTCGTAGTTATCTGTCCACCAGTATCCGGCCGGTTCACAGACGGCCATACTTATCCCAAAGTACTCTAGCTTATTACTAGTGTCCCAATTTCTCTCTATGCAAAAGCATTCCAGCTCCTGCAGCCAGTCTGCTGCGTTGTCGCAGTAGTCGCCATAGAACATGTCCATCGTTCAGTTTTGCGTCGCGGCAGGTATTAGTCAGGATCAAATCTCGCGGTGTCACCACATGGAGAGGCAGCTCTCGGTACTCAGGAGAAGAGCTGGGATGCTCACAGTGGAAGCCTGCTGAAGGTAGCGGCAGAAGGGATTCTCTGTGACCTAATCTATGTGACAGTGACTACTACAGTACCCCGACTCCCTGGCTGTACCTCAGCCCAGGGCCAGGTCTCTGGCCTACTCCCCTCCAGGAGCCACCGCTCCAACGTGGACGATGGACTCCTAGCGTCGAACACATTAACTGCTATGGAGGGGATGGTCACCGCAATCAGGGGGAGTTTTGATATCCAAGACTTGGGAGATCCGATGCGGCTACTCGGGATACAAATCATCAGGGAACGTGAACGCGGCACAATACACATCTCGCAGCTGGCATTCATTAATACAGTGTCAAAACGATTCGAAATAACATCCGGACACGCCGTAAACTCACCAATGGACCCCAACATCGAACTACAAGTCTCCACCATCCCCAACGACATCATTGATTACACATACACATCCATCGTAGGCAGCGTCAATTACTGCGCCGTTACCACTCGACCCGACATCGCATACGCTGTCAATAAATGTGCACAATATTCATCAAAGCCAAACGTCACTCACGGGGAAGCTGCCAAAATGATATTGCGTTACCTGTTGAACATGAGAGAGTATGTAATACTGTACGTCAGAGAAGGGGAAGGGGCTGTGGGATATGCTCACAATCTAGCTGGATACACGGATGCAGATTTCGCGGGCGATCGAAATGACCGAAAGTCAACCATGGGATGGGTATTCACTTTCAACGGTGCACCCATATCTGGGGAATCGAACAAACAGGGTCTCGTCAGTCGATCGACCATGGAGTCTGAGGTGGTAGCAGGGTCGTTTGCATCAGGGGAAGGGATATGGCTTATCAAACTGGGGAAGGATTTTCAACACGACTTCACACCTATCCCAATATTCACTGATAACCAATCCGCCATCGCTTTCTTAACCAACAACGCCAATAGCAGCTGAACGAAACACATCGATGTGCATTATCACTACACAAAGGAACAGATCGACGTGGGAAATATCAAGTTACACTACCTAAAGACACTCGACAATCCCGCCGACGTTCTTACGAAGCCACTATCTCCTCGCAAACATCTCAACATTTTTGGATTATGATGTCAACTGGTGCCTTTCAACAAGTGAAATGTATTGCTTAGTGGTCGAAACTGCTATATTCGCCTCTCTTCTGTGTGCTGACTAAGCCTATCGAGGCGCATCAGCACTGATGAAAGAGGATCACGTGACCATGTCAACAGAAGATTTGGTGTCGATCCAAAGAATAGTCAGATCAAAAGCGTTGGCTTTTGAGGGAGTATAGAGTAAACAGTGATAGTAGATCCTCGACGAAGATTTAGAATAAACTATCAAGATCTGAGCTCTGTATCTATCAAACAAGACTACAGTAATTTCAGGAGGCAGAAATAATCGATTCTGGATGATTTCGTTCATACATCCATACTAGCTATTTATACTATATTAGTAGTAACTACCAGTACTCAAGATATTGGACAGATGGGTCGAAAAGCTGTTTGTAACTAAGGGGTGACTAATATATAGTCATAAAGTCATGGGGTGATGGGGATGGTGTTAGGATTGTCTGGGCTTTGGAATAGAGATATGTACCTAGTATACAAAGCCCCTGTCCACATGATGTTGAGATAGTAGTCAGTCAGACGTGTCATGGAGTTCAAATAGAAAAATGGAGCTGAATTTGCCCTGCCTAGCATAAATGCTGGGCTTGGTGATGGGGCCGCTGTCTCTGTGCCCTTTCTGTGGGGCAGCTAATTGAGTATGTATACTGCGGATAACATTCTCAAGTCGCTCCACAGCACCCTATATTCCTGCGCAGTCTATTGTCCTCTGTGGAGTTTGGTGCCCACACCCACTCGGTGCCTGTGGCCTGGCCCCTGTCGACATCATGGCCGATGCCATCACTCGATAGGCACGCCGTCCCTGATCGACCGCACGTGGTCGATGCCCGAACTTCTGTACATTACCCGATATATGGGTAATATAGCATGTTGTAAATTCGTGTGATCGTCGTCTGCGCCGACGTCTATCATAAGTGTCATTTCTGTTTCTTTTTGATCTTTTTCTTGTTTTTTTTTTTTCTTTCTTTATTAGTTTCTTTTATATATAAATGATTTAAAATGGGATAGTTGCGTTTATCACAACAACCTTGACCTGCTGCAGTTGTTGGAAATGCCAACACTACCAGACTGTAATTGCGTTAGATAATATGATAGTATGGAGGTTATTCATAAAGTCTATGTACTATGAGATAAGAACCTACATAGTATATATTTCAAAACTACTATTTCTCATATATAAGAATATTATTATATTAGATTTATAGAGCAACACTAATACATATAAAACTTCTGTATGAGTATGTTCATCTTGGTTGAAAAGATACATTAGAATATTAGAGTAAGAGACTGAAGATCACTTAGAATAGATAAAAGGAGGATATAGAATATAGAATATATGTATATATAATATGATATGTATGGCAGGGTATAGTACTAATTATATAGTAACACCAATATGGATTATATTAAAAGTTGGTAGAAAGCCGAATATACGGATTTCTCGTCAACGGAGCCGCCGCTGGGGGAGGGACAAAAGTAAATTTATTTATATCCCAACAATAATATTGGCATGTACTTTCATCCTCTTCTTTTCTATAATCTGAGAATAAAATGGGTGAAGCTACAGGTAATAAAAACTTGTGAGCATCCGCCTATGAGTTTATTGGCCCCTATTCACATTTCCTTACAAATTTTGGAGCAAATTTGCAAAGTCGCAATACCTTGGATGTGGCTGTACATATGCATGTACAGTAAGTACCGTATATGAACAGAGTAAGACTTTTGAAGTCACTTTCCTAAATCTTAGATATTGTGAACTGTAAGGTTACTGAGTATTGAACATATAGCTTGAATATGTCAGACAGAAACAGGAATACATTCAATTGGAGAAAGTATGTGTAACAAAGTGCAGGTACTTGTATTTGTCCCACTGGGTATACATACACAACACACGTATCTGTGCACTTGATTCAAACTAATGGCAACTTGAATACACATAAGATCCTATATTTGAGTACTCTCAAGGAACTCTCCTAAGCATAGCACCTCATCAGTGGTCTGATAATCATCACCAACTTCCATATCCTGTTCAGCTTCCAGCACCTCGATCATCACACTCTCTTCTGGCATGCTAGGATTGACAGTGGTACTAGGATCATGGACCTCCATATGTCCCAGCTTTACTCCTGGCTTATAAATGCCTGTAAACCCAGGTAATTCATAAATGGTGTGAAGGCGAGCCCTGTGAATATTGTTCACATGGCTTCGTATGTGGAACAGAGACAGGAGTTTGATTGCTAGTTTGGGTTGAGTGCTGCTGAAACATTGATATGCATTCTTCAGCTGTCTATCCTCATCTTGGACCCATGTGTGCATGCAACGAATTTCAATATTAAGACGTTGGATCTCCTCTCTTGCATACAGTGTTTTAAATGCCTTATAGTTGACTCTTATAGAACACTACACTGATTGTGTAGTGATTACTTTTACTGCTCGCACCGATTACAGTGGAGGTGGTAATGTGACACTTTCGGAGATCAATGTTTCAGTACATGCACCTCATATCACCCTTCATTCCAAGGAGATGACCCTGGCTTGTCAAGATATGATGGACATCTTCCGGCACCACTTAGCCTCGCCAGGTGTCTTGCAGCGAGAGGCTCGTTGAGGGCATGTTAGTGCTAATTCAAGCTCTGCCATTGACAAAGGATGGCTGGCACTTGTCATTCCAACCTGCTTGCAGGCCTCCACTACTAGCCCTCCTTCCAATTCTGAAATTGCTCCTTCCCAAATGGACCATGAGCCCCAGTTGGCCATGACTAGGTCCTCATTCCCTGTCTTGCGGACTCCACCCACCTCTCCCACAGCTCCTTTGAGGCCCTTGGGGATATTCTACACATGGGGAAATGCACACGAGAAGGCCACACTATGCGTTGGGGACATGCTACACACAAGGGACAAGCTATACTCAGGGGACAAACAAGGGACATGCTATGCACACTATACTTGGGGACAGGCAATGTGTGGGGACACGCTACATGTGGGGACATGCCACATATGAGGACACACTACATGTGAGGATGCGATGCATGTGAGGACAGGCTACAGGCGAGTGAGGACACAGTAAATGTGAGGACAGTCTACATTTGTATCTGCTTTTTCATAGGTGAAGCCTGGGCCTGAGCATGGGGCCGAGCCTGACTAATGGGTTGGGCTCACGGTTTCATTGAGCTTGAGCCTGCTAAAGATGATCCCAAGCCCAAGCTTTCTGAGCCCAGCCTGGCCTCAGCATCACTAATGCCAGTGGAGGGATGGTCGGGTGTGTGCCAGGTGTATAAAAGGTCAGCAAGAGCAACGAGTGCTGCATACGGTATTTCCTTTTGCATATAGACAAGCTGTCCATCCTGCATGACATGTTTGCTTCCCTCTCCATCATGTCTTGCTATCCATCCATCTGACAGCATGACCCAGAGCCAGACACAAGCACAGACTCTGGAGACATAACCCCACACATCTGATGGTATGTCCCCTTGCCCAGTCCCTCATGTCTCTGACCGAATGCCACTTGCTGCTCCCTAGACTCCACCCACCCCCAGAGGTCCCACACCACTCTCCCCTCTCATTAGGTCTTGCATCTACACCGGGGCCACAAAGCCTTCTTACACTCCTGCCTACATCCACTACCTTGTCTCTAGAGCCGTTCTCTTTCTTTTCTCACGCATTCGCTTACATCACGCTGTCACTTCCTATTCAATTGATAGTGTCATTTACACTCATGCCCTCCTCACCCCATGAGGGAAATATGGCTGTGCAGCTCTTAACCTTCATGGACCACATGGAAACATTCTCTATGCTTACTACGGGCTTGCTTGAGATCAACAAGGGGATTGAGTGTTGGGTGCATTTATGCTCCTGCACCAAAATCAAGCATAATATATCCAATTTGTTGTGTGGCCTTCCAATTTTTTCTCACATTGTTCTTGTATTATGCATCCATTTCTCTGGTTATTTTCGAAATTTTCCACTCATTTCTTCTCTCTCTATTTCATCTTGTTATTCCTACTTTCACAAGCGGCTGCACCCAGCGGAGTCTGAAATGACTTCGACGCGCGAGCTCTTGGGCGCTAAAGGGCCGGGTAGTAGTACATGCGCAGTGGAACACATTTCCCCCTCTCTCAGTGACCACTAAATTCACTGAGAGAGGCAAGTAAATTAGTCTAGTAGTCTTTCCATTTATTGACCTAGAAATCCTCTGTAGTGAATTGATTTCTAGGTAGTGTATAATATATTTATAGTGACCACTAAATTCACTGAGAGAGTGAATTGATTTCTAGTCTATTCTTTTGAATAACAAGTCCATACCTACTGCCTATAATTCCTGTCCTCTACAGGGTTATGGGCCCCGGAGACACTTCTGAGAAGCTATTGGGTGTTGAGAAGCTTGCTACTGATGGAAGTAATTGGCCATTGTGGCGAGCCACTCTCATCAGCTATTTCGAGTCCAAAAATCTGCTCAAGCATGTAGAAGGGAGAGTCACTCGACCTCCTGATCCTCCAGTCATGCCCCCAGGCCATATTCTAACAGAAGCTGAGGAAACTCAGATGGATAAGGCTGAGGAGAAGCTGGAGAGATACCTTGCTAGAGAAGGACAAGCCAAGACCCAAATCATCGTCTCAGTGTCAGAGTCATTAGCCCTGATGCTACAGAAGCAGAAGACAGCAAAAGAGACTTGGGATGCACTGGTCAATGAAATGACCAAAAAGCCCAAGATGGTCCTCACCAGCCTGCAGAGACAACTCCGCAGTATGAGATGTCCTGAGGATGGAGACTTGAGAGATCACTTGGACAAGGCCCAAGACCTATATGCTCGTCTTAATGAGATGGGAGCTAGGGTTTCTGAAGAAGAATTCATGGACATAATCCTTGCGTCACTTCCACCATCCTATGAGGCAGTCATGAATGCCCTCACCACTTCGCTCGAAGAATGCGGGATGCCATTAGTTCCTGATAATATTATTAGGGTACTAAAGGCTCAGTATGACAGGAAGAAAACACTCCCGCAAGAAGAGCAGGTGTTTATTGGTTCATCTACTAAGAAGGACCAGAAGGGGCAGAAGGCGCATGTATGCACCAACTGCAAAAAGCCTGGACATTCCATCGAAAATTGCTGGGCTAAAGGAGGTGGTAAAGAAGGTCAAGGACCACGTCAGAAGAAGAAAGCCAAAGGCAAGAAGAAGAAGAAGGGTAAAGCAAAAGCGAATGTTGCCGAAGAAGAGTCCACTTCTGAGGAAAGTGGTGATGGCCATCTTGCCTTCACCAATTTCGACGAGTGCTCTAATTTCAATCTGAGCACATCCTCAGGAGTTATAGTCATACTCGACACCGGAACGACATCGCATATGACTCCTCACAAAAATTTATTGAGGAACTACTGTCAATTCTCACAGCCGAGGACTATCCGAGCAGCCAATAAAGGTACCTTTGATGCCTTCGGCTCAGGACTGCTCGTATTATCCAATAAGGTTGGAGATAGAACAGTAGAAGTCAGTAGAAGTCACGTTGCAAGATACATACTATGCACCCAAAATTGCTGCTACCCTCGTCTCGATCGGTCGGTGCGATGATGCTGGCTACGACATTCGACTCGGTGGCCAGAAATGCACAATATCTAATGCTGCTGGAAAGGTATTGATGCAAGCACCGAAGGTCAATGGTTTATATCGACTAGACCTCCAGTCACCAAGTGCTCAAGCCCATATGTGTTTATCTGCCATGGAAATTCATCAAAAGATGGGGCACATCTCACAGAAGTCCCTACAACATCTATTAAATCATGGCATGATATTGGGCATTGAACTGAGCTCCACAGGCGATAAAATTGTCTGTGATGCGTGTATTCAGGCCAAGATTGCACGCAAACCTCTTCCTCGAGAACCCAGAGACCGAACATCAAAATTCGGTGACAGAATTTATTCTGATGTCTGGGGACCTGCAAGACACCTCACGATCGATAAGAAGTCATATTATGTCTCCTTTATTGATGACTACTCAAGAGAATCGGTGATCTATCTCATGGCGAACAAATCAGAAGCATTCTCAAAGTACAAGCTCTACGAGGCTTTAATGCTTCGACAGAGAAATGTGCACATCAAGGCACTTGTTTCTGATCGAGGGGGCGAGTATACGAGCTCTGAATTCGAACAGCATCTAGCCAAACAAGGCACGAAGCATCAGTTGACGGTACACGACACACCAGAGTCCAATGGTGTTGCGGAACGTCTGAACCGAACTCTCACTGAGAGAACTCGTGCCATGCTGCTAGAATCAGGCCTTCCTAAGATATTATGGGGCTATGCGATACAGCATGCCAATTATCTTAGGAACAGGACACATACAAGAGCTCTACCGGATAAAACGCCCTACGAGATGATTCACCATGAAAAACCGAATCTCAAAGACATTCACGCGTGGGGAACTGAAATCTATGTCAAAGTCACTCAGGGAGATAAATTGGCAGCTCGTGCCAAGAGAGCTCGGTGGATAGGAATTTCTGCGCAGAGCCATGGTCATTATGTTTATTGGCCTGACTCGCACAAAGTTTCTGTCGAGCGGAATGTTGTGTTTGATTCAGAGATGAAGAAGGGAAAGGTCCCAATCATTTCTATTGAGGAATCCAAGCTACCTACGTCTAAAGAAGAAAAGAAGGCCATTCCGGCATCAGTGCCTGTGCCCGGTCGCTTAGTCAGCGAAGAGGCAAAGATCGAAGAAATTGATGAAAGTGCACCGGAGGAATATCTTGAAAAGCTGCAACCTATTCAGGGAGTTGATGACAGACCTAGAGAAGCTGAACCGATAAGGAGAAGCGAAAGGATCTGTCAACAACAAGTGCAGCCGGCCCCATCAGGTCCCGTGACAAGATCTCAAACTCAGAGACAAGCTGGCGCACAAATGACTACGCTAGCTTACGAGGACATTGAGGACCATAAAGAAAATTTATTCGACCAAGAATTATCCTCCGAGATTGATGGCATCAGTAGCTATGAGTGTGCCATCAGTGCGTTTCTAACCGACGGTCAAAACAATAACAAGACGCCGGATTTGAGTCAAATTGAACCTAGCAATGCAGACGAAGCTCTGAATAATCCTATGTGGAAGAAATCAATGGACAAAGAGTATGAGGCCCTAATCGACAAAGGAGTGTGGGAACGAGCCAAACCACCTCCTGGAGCCAATATTGTCGGTAACAAATGGGTCTACCTTTGGAAGCGTAATCCAGAAGGGAAACCAATAGTACCTAAATCGAGAATGGTCGCCCAAGGCTTCACGCAGAAGTTTGGAGTCGACTATGATGAGACATACTCACCTGTTGCTCGGTTATCCTCCCTACGGATCATATGCGCCATTGCTGCTAGGAATGACTGGCCTATTCATCAAATGGACGTGGACTATGCATACCTCAATGCTACGTTGCCTGAACCTATTTACATGAAGCAGCCGTATGGATATGAGTCAGGAGACAAAGGCGAAGTGCTACTTTTGAAGAAAGCACTCTACGGCCTCAAACAATCTGGAAGAGAATGGTACAAACGTCTAAGTGGTGAATTCCACAAGTTAGGATTCACTACGTCAGCCACAGATGGGGCTGTATTTCATAGACGTGGCGGAAAGGGGCATGTGATTATTGCAACAGCTGTGGACGACCTTACCATCACAGCTGAGAATCAGTCAGTCCTGGACGAAGTCAAACGAGATCTTGCTCAGGTCTTCAGTATGAAAGATCTAGGCGAGATTCATTGGCTATTGAATCTTAAAATCGAAAGAGACTGGCAGAAGAAGACCATTGCAATTTCACAACCTGCATACATCGAGAAGATCATCAAAAAATTCAATCTCGAAGATGCAAAGACTTATGCTACGCCTCTTGATCCAGCCGTAAAATTAACTAAAGACCAATGTCCTTCTACAGAGAGAGGCAAGAAAGCCATGTCGAAGTTTCCATACAGGCAAGCTATAGGATCACTGATGTGGGCGGCTGTAGCCACTCGACCTGACATTGCATTTGCGGTGTCATTACTCTCGCAATTCCTTGAAAATCCAGGTGGCACACATTGGAATGCAGTCAAACGTGTCTTCAAATATTTGAAAGGCACGAAGCATTACAAGCTCACACTTGGAAGAAATCAAGACGGCTTGATGGGATATTCAGATGCGGATTGGGGTTCACAGAGTCATAGGCGTTCGTATTCGGCATACTTATTTCAGATTGATGGAGGCACTGTTTCATGGAGTTGCCAGAAACAGTCGATAGTAGCCCTCTCATCAACTGAAGCCGAATTCGTCGCCCTGACCCATGCGGGCAAAGAGGCTCTCTGGATGCGCCATTTTATTTCTGAGATATTCCAACCACTGAACAGACCCATCCAAGTTTATTCAGACAATCAATCAGCCATTGCCATCACGTATGGCACTCAACAACACACGAGAACCAAACATTTCGACATCAGATTATATTTCCTTCGAGATATAATCAAAAATCAACAGGCCAAGCTCGTTTATTTGCCAACCGAACAAATGTTGGCAGATATCCTCACTAAAGGACTTCCTAGTCCTAGAGTGAAGATTCTCAACGAGCAAATCGGAATATATTAAGCTTGAGGGGGCGTGTTGGGTGCATTTATGCTCCTGCACCAAAATCAAGCATAATATATCCAATTTGTTGTGTGGCCTTCCAATTTCTTCTCACATTGTTCTTGTATTATGCATCCATTTCTCTGGTTATTTTCGAAATTTTCCACTCATTTCTTCTCTCTCTATTTCATCTTGTTATTCCTACTTTCACAAGCGGCTGCACCCAGCGGAGTCTGAAATGACTTCGACGCGCGAGCTCTTGGGCGCTAAAGGGCCGGGTAGTAGTACATGCGCAGTGGAACACAATTCCCCCTCTCTCAGTGACCACTAAATTCACTGAGAGAGGCAAGTAAATTAGTCTAGTAGTCTTTCCATTTATTGACCTAGAAATCCTCTGTAGTGAATTGATTTCTAGGTAGTGTATAATATATTTATAGTGACCACTAAATTCACTGAGAGAGTGAATTGATTTCTAGTCTATTCTTTTGAATAACAAGTCCATACCTACTGCCTATAATTCCTGTCCTCTACATTGAGGGCCAGCTGGATGTTGATCCTGGATTTTGGGTGGTAGTTGTGCTAGCATACCCCAAATTTCTGACAGAGAGTGACGTGAGTGGGGCATATGTGGTAGTGAAAATCATATTTGATGTCATTTATTGTCAATACACAGTGTGATCTCATGGCCATGAATGGGTGATGTGACGGTGACAGAATAAATTATATGGGTGGTGAGTTCTTGGAGGTTCAGGTCTTGTTAGTGATGAAAGGGAAATGGAGTTACTGGATACAAGAAATAAATGAGTCATGACAAGCGATAGACTAAAACTTGACTTGACTTGATTATTGTACAGACAGACAGAGCCTTTATATACACAACCCCAAGCTACAATGATGTCAGAACAAGGCAAGATGATGCAATAGAGTAGGTAGGGGCTGACTGAGCAGTCTGAGTCAGTGCAAGAGCACACAGTACAAAAGGGGAAACAATGGAGAAATGACAATAGTGAAAGTAAGCAAGTATGTGTCAAATAGGGGTAATGACTCAGGAGAATAAGTAATAAAAGATCCAAAGTGTCATGACTTGTCTATTTCTCTTACCCCACTGCCTCTATGTTCCCCCTCGTCACTCCCTAGCATCTTCGCCAGAGTTCGCCTCACCCTCCAACCACTCCTCCTCTACGTCCACTCTATCCGCTGTTTGCCCCATTTTCCGAACCGCTATTCCCTGCTCACGCATTTCGCCAGCAGGCACGCTGTAAGGGCAACCCTGGCTAGTTGTGGAGATCACACTACCACACAACTGAGAAGGGGAAATCCAAAGTATGTATAAATGAACAGAGTATACAAGAGAGGGGATTCTCACCTGACAAGGGGAAATCCAAAGAGAAATGTCTTAGGACCCCCAATGTCAGCGAGCCTGTATTATACTATGCTGTGCAGCCAGGGACAACACTTGGCACCCGCCATCAACCCTGCATCTCCCTGACCACCCTGACCCTTGATTGACCCTTGATGCCACCTATTACGCGAGTCACTTGATTTCCGACACTGTTCCGAGAGTGGAAGTCGGAAATTGGAGTGGAACTGGCAAGGCGAACAGAACTGGTGGAAGTTCTCCCAGAAGCGGAATCATTTCCGAAAGCGGAGGCGGAGATGGAATCGGAACCAGAAGCGGAGTCGGAAATGGAGTCGGAACTGGGTGTGGTGTTGGAACTGGAAATGGAAAACAGGGTGTCACCTGACAATCTCTGAGAGTGAGTATGAGAGACAGGGAAGAAGGTGCAAGAAAGGATGAGATAAGAAAACTTGAGGTCATTTGTGCACGTGCACAAACATGTGCATAGGCGCCTACACGTGATTTGAAAGGTCACGTGACGACTTGCATTCCAGCCGTGTCGTGTGTGTTATTGCAGTCGCTCTGCCTGTGTATCCCCAACATGCCTCAGGTTCTATGCCCTTGCTGCAAGAAGATGATATCAGAGATTCAAGCTCGCAAGCACAGACGGAAGAAGCCATCAATGGCTTACAAGATCGCTACAATGGTCAGCAAGCTGGGGCTAATCCTGTGACTGCTGGACCATCTGCAGAAGGCCCCCCATCTAAGTCCACCCACGATACTGTCGATACACCATCGGATCCCTTCCAGTTTCCTTCAGAACCTATAGGTCAACCCGATTGATGAACCCGAGTCCCATCAGGACGACTTGATTCAGTATCCGAGTGACTTTCACAACAGTTCCTCTGACCCCGGCAGCGATGGTGACAACTCTCACGGCATTGACGAAGAAGATACTAGCGAGGGCTGGGATGATGATGAGGATGAAGACCTGAACGATGAGGAAGTGGCAGAGTTATTGGAACAATGGCATGAGGATGCTCTGGATGTCGGCAAGAACTTGCAAAGTACGTCCTGACTTCTTTGAATGGCACTGTTAGACTAGTCACTAAGTGTATCAATGTAGTGCAGAATATTTTGACACCTGAAGATATCAATAACATCAAGATGTTCGCATTGCAGCTCACTTTCCATCTCACACAACGCTTCCATGAACATTTTAGTGCTGCATACTCCGAGAAAATCAAACTGCAGTCACTGTATGTGCTACACAGGAGAATGGCAATACTATCGGGCATACAACCAATCCTTACCGACTGCTGCCCCAAAGCTGTTGCGCATATGCGGATGAACACACTGACCAACAGGCCTGTCCGTACTGTGCCCAGCCTCACTTCTCCCCTAACGGCAAGCCCCAGGCGCTTTTTGAGACCATTCCTCTGGTCCTCCGTCTCCAAGCATTGTTCCAGAACAAGGATTTCGTCAAGAACCTTCGTTATCGAACTGCGCGTGACACCTCTAAATAATATATCAGCGATGTCTTCGACAGCTCCCACTATAAGAGCCTACTCAAGAAGCGAGTTGTCATTGATGGCATCGAGTATGAGCATTGCTTCTTTGAGGACTGGCATGACATACCAATCGGAATCTTAGGCGACGGCGTACAAATATTCAAGTGTGCTCACAAAGGAAAAGCCACTGTGTGGCCCTTCATTGCCGTCATTTATGCCTTTTCTCCTGATATCCAAACCCACATTGAGTATGTGATGCCCCTGTTCATCATTGGAGGGCCAAACGCTCCCAAACAATTTAATTCATTCCTGCACCCTACGACACAACAATTCAAATGGCTAGCTGTTGGAGTCCGGACGTTCAATGCCCTGAGTGAATCGATGTTTCCGATGAGAGCATATTGCATCGTTAACTCGGGTGATATGCTTGCCATACGATACACATCATGCATGAAGGGCCCGAACGCCTTCTCTCCTTGTCTCCTCTGTCGCATACAGGGATTCCGGCGCGTAATAGCCAAGAAAACAAATTACTATGTCCCACTGATAGGAACCCCACAAGCACATGCAGGGTTTGAATGGGATCCACATAACCTCCCCATGCACACCGATGAGGAAATACCCAGGCAAATCCTAGAAATCAGGGCTGCCCCTACTAAGAAAGAACATGACAGACATGGCCGGCTCTACGGACTCAATGGTGATTCGGTTCTATTCCAACTCCCTTCCATGTCTCAAACTGCCAGCTTCCCATTCGAAGGGATGCATCTCCTCTTTGAGAATCACATCCCGAACCTTGTGCTTCTATGGAAGGGGAAATTTGGGAAAGGTAAACATGCGACCCCTCTCGACGAGGGGACAGGTGAATACATACTTGCTTGCCAAGTCTGTCTGGGAAAAAATCAGGTTAGAAACAGTGGCGGCTGTTAAGACTATCCCGTCCGCATTTGTCTCGACGCTCAAAAACATTGACGTGGACTTGCACCTCTTCACGGCTGAGGCATGGTCCTTCTGGTTTCTTTTTCTTGCCCCTCATCTCCTGCATAATTGGTTTCACAAGAACAAGTACTATGTGCACATGATGAAACTCGTGGAAATCATCAAGATTGTGCCTCAATTTGATATCAAAACGGCAGAGCTCCCAGCATTATGTGTGAAGATTATTGACTATGTAGAACAATTCAAGAAGTAAGTCATGTGTCTATTTCGAAGCTACAAATACTAAAGGTATACGGTGCTGAATATAGGCTCTATTACCAATACCCCGAGGAGTGACTTACCACGTGTCGCATTACGTTGTATGCGCTCCTTCACATCCCAGACGACATCGAACACACCAGCCCAGTATGGGTCAACTGGGCGTTTGTGATGGAACGCTTCTGTGGCCTGCTTATGCCAGCAATCAAGTCCAAACGTCGGCCATATGCGTGCCTTAACAAGCGCATACTCCAGCTGAGCCAGCTGGCACAAATAACGGCTTGATACCAATTTTCGAATGTGCTTCGACTCAAGAAGCCGGCAAGTGGGATGTCTGGGCAAGAGGAGGTCATTGCAGACTGTACGGGTGCTCTGTTGACAGCGATACCACTGGTCTAACATATCGCATTTTGGGTAGATCCCAGTCTCTACCTACGCTGGCCCAAGCAAACACGGTATCGGCCGGACACTGTCATACTGAAGAAGGTGGCCATGTTCTTCAGCACAACATTCAATTGCACTGTCAGCACTGTTAAGCAGATCTTACCTGAAGAAATGACACGGTGGGGTAAAGTGCAGATTCGGGACGGTGGCGATGTCATTCACGGCAGTAGCAATTTTCCCTCAGATGCTCGGGATAATTCATTCATTAAGGTGTGTTGGTACTATTTCTCCTGGCACAGTTTCTTTCACTCAGCTAGGCCTATGCTAGTATACACTTCTCGTTGACAAGAACGCTCGAAATGGGCGCCATCTACCAGAATATGAAGCTCAAATTTTCTACGGGCAGTTTGAATTTGCGCTCAGGTGTACTCTACCTCCATCCCGTGCCATAGGACTTGATCGGGAAACAACTTACTTGATAGCACTCGTTCACACTTGCCAAAGCAACCCCCCGGGTGGAGATGCTGCCACGTCCGTAGTGTCCTATGAGAGGACAAACCCGTCTATATTCATCAACCTTAATGCCATTCAATGTGCCGTAGGTCAGGTCCGCATGAGTGACTCACGGTGGGGCATCATCGATCGAAGTGGCAACTACGTGTGGACTGTGTTCAAAGATGATCTGGGTGGGCATGGAATGGAGGTGGACTAGTAGTAGGAGTCTTTTCACCCTTAGAGTCTATACTTAGTGTTGTATCTCAAAAACAGTTGTCACTTGGGGCCACAGTAGCATTATGGAACCTCAAGCATGGAAATTCATTGATACATATATGGAAACTTCAGTATATTTGCCCAGAAATATATATATTAATTCACTGGATTTCACTGAGTGCTCCATGAGCTATCTTGAAAATTTTTAAGTGTGCGAACAATGGCAATCCAGGCCTTCGAGCACTGAAATTCTCATGATAATTACGTTGAATATGTAGTTCCTCCGATAGGGCGCGGCATGGACCAAGGGTGCCCCCTGTCCGCCATCACCTACCAGTTCTACAACGGAGACCTGCTGAACATAGCACAGAGGGAAAAGGGGGAGGGCAGCGTAGGCTTCGTGGACGACACGACCATCATAGTGGAAGGGGCCAACTTTTGAGAAGCTTTCAGCAGGCTGACAGACATAATGGTCAGACCTGATGGGGCATGCAGCTGGGCCGAGAGGCATGAGTGCCAGTTTGCAAAGGACAAGTTCGCGCTAATGGGGCTCACCAGACGCAGAGAGAATGACCCCACAAAGACGAACAAAACCAGATCAGTGGTCAGACCGTCAATAAAAATCGGTGAGCATGTCATAGAACCCACAGCGATGCACAAGATCCTGGGGGTGATAATATACCAGGAGCTTGTTGTGAAACCCAAGACGCGCCGGCCGCTCAGGACCGGCCCAAGCGCGTACGTGCGCTGCGTTCCCCCTCGTACGCTTCCCATTCTCGTCCGACTCTCACCCTACGACTCGGATCAATTTCCCACTCCATTCCCATGACCTTCACCCGATCCAGCATATGTACATGTATAATTAGGTATACAACTACCCCATGATCTGACTCCACTCCGGGCATAACCCCGGAGATCGATCCCCACACCATCTCCCATCTGATCCCCCATGTACATTCCTTAGTACTCCACACCAAGCTACATATCTTCCAGTTAGCAGTGTCCCATCCAGTATATAGCTGTTACCTTTGTATGATCAGAGAATCAGACAATCATAATTGCCCACTTCTGCGCTACTCTCAGCCTCAGTCCCTCGCCGCTCTCACTGCCGCTCCAGCCTAGTAGACATAGGCTACAGAACCATTTGTACACTACAATATAGTAGTACAGCTCCATCAAGTCTTGTTCCGAGCGCATCGCCACTCCCTGCCCAGATCACTAATCAGTTTTCACTAGAGAGCTGAGATTTAAGCAACACACAAACTATGCGCTGAAGAAGGGGGACGCATACATCGACCAATACAGGAGGTTGGCAAGGCCGACCAAAGGAATTACAGCTAAGCATATGAGAACTTACTATCTAACCATGGCAGTGCCAAAATTGCTTTACACCACTGATGTGTTCCTTGTACCAGCAAGCAACAGGGGCAAGGGGACCAAGGGAAAGATAAATAAGCTAGCACGGATACAAAGGCAAGCAGCGCTGGACATTACAGGGGCCCTCAGAACAATGGCCACAGACATGCTCGAAGCGCATGCCAACCTCATGCCATTCCCAATGCTGGTGTCCAAGCTGGTACACAAGGCAGCAGTGAGGATGGCATGCCTACCAGACGGTCACCCGCTTGGAACAAAAGTAAGGAAAGCAGCGAAAAGATACTACAGCGCCACCGGTCGCCGCTCCACGAGGTCCTGCACGCTTACAGACTAAACCCAGACAAGATGGAAAAGGTCCAGACAATCGTATTCGGACCAAAGTGGACCCCGGCCTTCAGCACACGGATTCCATACAACAAGGAACAGGCGATTGAGCAGATACAGACAGAAAGAGCGGAAGTGATCGTCTTTTCGGACGGTTCATGTTTAGAAGGCGGAATTGGGGCGGCAGCGGTGTTATACAGGAATGGGAGGGAACAGAGATCGGTGTGGCTGTACATGGGGCCGGAAAGTGAACACATGGTGTTTGAGGCAGAGCTGGCGGGGGCAACAATGGGAGTCAAAATGCTAAAAGCGGAGAGGAGCGGCAGCTACGTAGTCGCACTGGACAACCAGGCGGCAATCCGAACAACCAGAAAGGAGAGCACCATACAAGGGAAA
The DNA here is from genome assembly GCA_015179125.1 of Gautieria morchelliformis. Classification (NCBI taxonomy): domain Eukaryota; kingdom Fungi; phylum Basidiomycota; class Agaricomycetes; order Gomphales; family Gomphaceae; genus Gautieria; species Gautieria morchelliformis. The sequence continues at coordinate 25,118 of WHVA01000330.1, forward strand.
TATCTAGTGAATGCGGTACACAGACAAATTCAGGATGTCGTCGAGCAGCAGGCGGGAGCGAGAGTGGTGATAAGGTGGGTACCGGGACACGAGGGGATAGAAGGAAACGAAAGGGCAGATGCAGAGGCGAAGAGGGCAGCAAAGGGAGAGACTGTTACGACTGTTCCGATCAACCATCTCCGCCACCTCCGCATATCCTCCGCACCACCTCCGTACCACCTCCAACTCTATTCCGACATCCGCAACTTCCGCAACCCTCTACCTCGACCCCTTGTTCTTTCAGTACCCCTGGCCACCTCCAGATACCGGCCCCCATACTCGACCCTGAACACAGCAAGATACCATTTCCGTAGTTCCGCTTCCGATGCCTATTGTACTTACTCGCCTTGTTCTTTGCCATTATACTTACCCTACCCTGCACCCCCCTTGTCATCCCATTGTTCCGCATTAGTTACTTGCCCTGAATGTCTATCCAATTCCTGCACTCTCCGGAACTTGCTTAGTATCATACCATTACCTGTTGCTTCTGCTCTTTGTATAAAACCCCCTCATGTATGTCTCCGCTTCTGAAATCAGATAATCGACATCGATACGTGATTCCCTTCACACTGTCTCCTGTTCTTAGCACAGCGAGCTTTGCTAGTCTTTTCTCCCTCAGTCCTCGAACCTCTGTCCCCCGCCTCTTCCGCCTCTTCCGACCTTTGCCCTCCGACCCTCGACCCTCGACCTTCAATACTCTGCTCCCAACTTCTGCCTTCTTCGATATCCGCAAGTCAACTCCGAAATACTTAGGACGGTAGTTCATCAGGGGCGCAACACATAAGTTGAAGCCATTGTCCTTTCCAGTTCCAACCTCTGGGAATTCCGATATGTAACAGTATTATCTGATTCCCACCTGATAACTACCGCTATGCCTCCTCATACCACGGCTACTTCAGCTCGAGCAGGAGCTGTCGAAGCTCTCTCTTATTTTGGCAGTCTTAGATCTGCAGCACCAAGGCACGCGGAACCCTCCGGCGGCTCTCCTGCAGATGATGACCTCTCCGATGCTATTCCGCAACGCTTCGAAGAAGTTCCCGACGCTAATCCCGACGACAATCCCGACTATGACAGGAATTCGATGAGTAGCAGCGGCGAACAAACAGCAGCGTCATTCCGACGCCCAGCTCCACCACCTCCACCAGGACCACCTCCAGGCGGCCCTCATGGCGGCCCACCCGGCGGTCCCCCAGGCAGTCCTCCACCTCCAATCCCACCTCAGATTCCAGCCAACCCAGTTCCGCCCGCGCCAGTTCCGGATCTTGCACAAGCTATCGCAATGCTAGCCGGACAACTTCAGCGCCCGGCTCAAGCCCCACCATGCCCCAAAACTAAGGTCCGTGGGCCGGATCAATTCGACAGTTCCAACCCCAAGAAGCTCCAGCCTTTTTTGGTGCAGCTTCAACTCAACTTCCGTGATCATCCCGACGCCTTTCCCGACGACAAACGAAAGGTCAACTACGCCCTTTCCTATCTCTGAGGCACGGCTCTCGACTATTTCGAACCCGCCCTCATGGATCCGTTCGCCCTCGTCGATTGGGCTGACGATTACCACAACTTCGTTTCCGAACTCCGCAGCAACTTCGGACCATTTGATATGGAAGCCGATGCGGAAAATGAACTTGATAAGCTTCGTATGAAAGACAGTCATAAGTCATAAGATAACTAAATATATCGTCACATTCCAGCAGCTTGCTCCTCGAGTGCAATGGGGAGAAGCAGCACTCCGACACCAATTCTACATGGGCTTGCCATCCCAGATCAAGGATGAAATTCCCCACGTTGGAAAGCCCGCCGCCCTTACTGACCTCCGCAACCTTGCCCAATCCATCGATTCGCGCTACTGGGAAAGACAGTCCGAGATCGCTCACGAAACTTCTGCCAAGAGCAAGAACGACAAGTCTTCCGACAAGAAGTCTGACAAAGACAAGAAGAAGACTAATTCCGGAACCAACAACTCCGGAAACAACAACAACAACAACAGTTCCAGCTCCAACTCCGGCAACCGGAACAACAACTCCACCCCTCGCAACAACCAGGCCTCTGGTTCCAACACCAACGCCTGGAAAAGCACTCCGGACCTTTCTGACAAACTTGGAAAGGATGGCAAGCTAACCCCTGCAGAACGCCAGCGTCGCATGGACAACAACCTTTGCCTTTTCTGCAGCAAAGGCGGTGTAAGGACCCGGCCTTTGGCCGGCTACTTACCGGTAGAACCTTCTTCCGAGCCCGAGCCTTGTGATATTCATGCCCGAGTACATATGATACTTATCCGTGCCCGAGCCCGATCTCGAGCTTGAACTCATATCCGACCTTGATCCTATGCCCGTATCCCCTTAGTTACTGATTCCGCTCCATCACGCATCATTCGTATATTACCTCGCCCTGACCTCGGTCTCCTGACCTCGCCCTGACCTCCACTAATCTGTTCGCCCCTGACTTGCACCTCGTCCGTATATAACCCCCTTGTATGCATTCCTACTCCTCAGTCTGAAAATCAACTATCGTGTCCCTTCGATCCCTAGCTAGTTTCTACGCCTCGCCTCTTAAGCCAGAACCTCGCCTCTTATTCGTTTACCTCCGAAATTGGGACTCGTGCGTAGGGTCGGCGCAGCACATAAGCTGAAGCCAAGTCCCTCTCCGACTTCCCCATCCAAACCTCGCCCCGTAACCTCGGACCTTGCCTCGGGTTTCGTCCCCGACCTCGGTCAACCTTACGACGGATCGTACCGTAACAGGCGGTCACATCGCTCGCGACTGCACCCGAGCTTCCGCTTCCGCTGCTAAGGCCAAGGGCGGCGCAGCAAAGACGGAAGAGAAATCCAAAGCGACTCCTGCTACGGATGCAAAAAAATAGTGAGCAGTCCTCTGGCCTCCGCACGAGCTGAGGGCTGTGTTGAGCCCATTCGTGCGACAAACGAGGTTAAACTCAACGCAGCCGCACTTTCGTCCTCCGACTCCCTCTCTGTTCCACTGACTTCAGACACAATTTCCGCACCCCCGTTTACAGCATTGATCGACTCTGGTTCAACTCATTGCTTCCTCGATTCTGACTTTGTTTTGAAACATAAACTTCCGACCCGCAACATTCCGACAATTCCGCTCCGCCTTTTCGACGGGTCATCCAACACGGCAATTTCCCAGACCGTGGACCTATCTATCCGTTTCGCTACTGGGGACAACCATAAATTTACATTTTACGTTACTCCGCTAGATGCTAGCTGTTCCGTTATACTAGGACACAATTGGCTCACCCGATATAATCCGTCGATTAACTGGGCATTGGGTCAGATACAGTTCTGTACCCCGGATCAACTTCCGTCTATTCCGACGTTGTCCACAGGGGTGGCTCAGGCATCTTCTGCAACTCCGCTTGTGGAGTCAATTCCACACTCCAGTCCCGCTTTAGCACCTCCGTCCCTTGAAGCTCCTCGAATTGCGCTCATTTCCGCCACCGCTTTCCGTGTATTGCAACGGCAAGAAGACACGACCGTTTTTCAGCTTCACCTATCCGATTCAGCTTCAGTCAAGGCTCGTTCCACCTCGACTTCAGCTCCAGTCGACATGAGCTCAGTTCCAGAAGAGTATCCTGACTTCCCGGATGTGTTCAATAAGGCCAAGGCCGATACACCTGCTGAACATTGACCTTACGATCTGAAGATAGATTTGGAAGAAGGAGCATCTCCGCCCCTTGGACCGATCTACTCCCTTTCTCAAAGTGAACTCCAGACTCTCCTAGAGTTCGTCGATGAACATCTCAACATGGGCTTTATCCGCCCTTCGCTGTCTCCGCACGGCGCTCCGGTCCTTTTCGTCAAGAAGAAGGATGGATCTCTCCGCCTCTGCATTGATTTCTGCGGACTCAACGCCCTCACTAAGAAGGACAAATATCCGCTTCCGCGCATTTCCGATCTACTCGACACTCCCCGCAGGGCAAAGATCTACACCAAAATCGACCTCCGGCACGCTTATCACCTTGTCCGCATCCGCGAAGGTGATGAGTGGAAAACCACCTTCCGCACCCGCTACAGTGCTTTTGAGTGGGTTGTCATGCCTTTTGGTCTAACCAATGCTCCCGCCGCTTTTCAGCGATTCATGAACGACATATTTTCCGACCTTCTCAACATATGTGTCCTAGTCTACATTGACGACATCCTCATCTATTCCGACTCACCGGAAGAACATCGGGAACATGTCCACGAAGTACTCTGTTGTCTCCGCAAACATCATCTCTACGCAAAAGCAGAGAAATGCGAATGGCACCGCGACGCAGTCGAATACCTCGGCTACATCCTCTCTCCTACGGGTCTTACCATGGCAGAGGACAAAGTCAAGGCAATTCAAGAATGGCTGGAACCCCAACGTGTTAAGGATGTGCAGTCTTTCCTTGGCTTCGCCAACTTTTACCGACGTTTCATTTATAATTTTTCTGACATTACTGTTCCGCTCACGCGTCTCACCAGGAAGGGTGCCCTATGGAATTTTACTCCAGAATGCTGTTCCGCATTTGAAGGTCTCAAAGTGGCCTTCACTACGGCTCCGATACTCGGTTTCTGGATTCCTGATGCCCAACTTGTACTCGAAACCGACGCTTCCGACTACGCGCTAGCCGCCATTCTTTCCATCATTTCCCCCGACGACGGAGAAATTCATCTGATCGCTTTTCATTACCGCACCTTTTCCGCCCCGGAACTCAACTACGACGTCCACAATATGGAACTCCTTGCGATTTTCGAAGCCTTCAATATTTGGCGACACTACCTTGAAGGTCCAACTTATCCAATCAAGGTTGTAACGGATCATAAGAACCTTGAGTATTTTGCAACTACTAAGATTTTGACTCGCCGTCAAGTCCGCTGGTCTGAATACCTCTCACAGTTCAACATGGTGATCCGTTTCCGCCCCGGAAAGCTCGGAGCAAAACCCGATGCACTCACTAGACGTTGGGACGTCTACCCAAAAGAGGGAAGTAGCGACTATGCCAGCGTTAATCCGCACAATTTCCGCCCAGTATTCTCTACTGAGCAACTGGCATCGTCCCTGCGTGCCACAGCATTGCAGTTTCCACTACTCCACGCCTCAATCATTATGGACACCGAGTCTCTCCACTCCGACATCCGTTCCCCACTTCGCTCCGGCCCCATGTCCACAACCCACCTCAATAACCCAACCAGTCCTGGATGGTCCCTCGATTCCGACGGATTTCTCTGGTACAAGTCCCGGATTTACATTCCGGACATCAATGATCTACAACTTCGCGTACTCCAGCAAAGCCACGATCATCCACTCTCAGGACACCAAGGCCAAAACAAGACCCTCAACATAATCCAACGTACCGACACCTGGCCTCTCCTCCGCATGATGGTCCAAGACTACTGCAAGTCGTGCACCACCTGTGGGCGAGCCAAGCCCCAACGTCACAAACCCTACGGCCTCCTGAAGCAACTTCCGATCCCAGAACAGCCCTGGAATTCGATATCCATGGATTTCATCAAGAAACTTCCTAAGTCATCCAGTTATGATACCATTCTAGTGATCATTGACCGCCTCACAAAGCAGTCCATCTTTATTCCAACCTACGACACCATCACTTCCGCCCAGCTCGCACAGCTCTTCGTGCTCCACGTCTTTTCCAAGCACGGAATCCCCTCCCATGTCACTTCCGACCGTGGATCAGAATTCATGTCCTCCTTTTTCCGCACACTCGGCAAGGCTCTCGACATGAAACTCCACTTCACTTCCAGTTATCATCCTGAAGGTGACAGACAAACAGAATGTACTAATCAGACACTTGAGCAGTACCTCCGTGTCTATTGCAACTACCAACACAGCAATTGGTCCGACCTTCTTCTGCTTGCGGAATTCGCTTACAACAACGCGCCTTCTGCTACCACCAGAATTTTGCCCTCCTACGCCAACAAAGGCTATCACCCGAATCTCGCCATCCACCTTGAACGCGACCTCGCCTCTGCAAGAGCCCGAGATTTTGTTGTGGAACTTGACGACCTTTACCAACACCTCCGAGAGAACATCTCCACTGCACAAAAGAGATACCAAACTTCCGCTGATCGGAAATGTCTTCCGCAACCGGCATTCGAGATTGGCAACAAAGTCTTTGTCAAAGCTGAAAATTTCCACACCACTCGCCCCTCGAAGAAGCTCTCTGAAAAATACCTTGGCCCTTACGAGATCATCGCTAAGGCCGGCAGTCATTCTTTCACTCTCAGACTTCCTGACAATATGTGTGCAGTACATCCGGTATTCCATGTGTCTATGCTTGAACCCGCAGTTCCAAATACGATTCTGAATTGCGAACAACCTCCGCCTCTGCCAGTGATCATCGACAGAGAACCGGAATACGAGATTTCGTAAATCCTCAATTCCAAGCTCGACAAGCAATACCGTTGTCAACTACAGTACCTAGTCAAGTGGGCAGGCTACAAAAATACAGACAAAGAGACTTCCTGGATTTCTGCCACGGAACTCGACCACGCCTCCGAACCCGTCTCAGATTTCCACAAGGCATACCCTACCAAGCTTGGACCCCTTCTCACGCACAAAGTCATTTCGGACACTTCCGCCATTCTATTCCGTTTTCACTCTTTCAGTCACAAGCCAAATCCGATTAATTTTTCACTACTCTAATTCCGACGTTCCAAGAAATCTATTCTACATGTCATTCTGACCCTTAGTCATCCTCCATCGTGTCCTCGCCAACACCCGCCCAGTCTTCCGCTTCCGGATTCTCCGTGTTTCAGTTCTGCCCGTACGCCTCCGCAAACCTCTGCACGTCATGGACCTCACCCTCAGAAACCTCCGCTTCCAAGTTCCCCCTCTCCTGTTTCCCCCTCAACTCCGCCACGACCCGTTCCAACAAGTCCTCATATGCGCCCAGGTGATCCGCGACGGCCAGGTAGAACTGGTGTTGTATGAGCAACCCCTCATCCCCCTGCCGAAGCAGCTCCCGGCGCGACCTAGCGATATCCGCAAGCGTATGCGCCGTCTGCTCCTCCTGCGTCGCCCCACTTCTGCTCGCCTCCAGCCTGTCCTGGACTCGCACCTTGGCAGCCCTGGACAAGGGCTTCCGCGCACCCTGAATAGGCTTTTCCGAGCCTACTTCCGATCCTCCGATCTTCCTCCGCTTGGCTGTCACTCGGCCTTAAGCCCATCGACCACACATGCCCGCTTCGTGTCCTTGCAGCGATTGCATGCCGTGGCCTTTCCCGCCAAGTCCCATGTGCATGGAAGATTCTTCTCAAGACATGCATAACAGCTAAGCTGCGATGCACCGTCTTCTTCCGGAGCCGCCCTCTTGGCCCTCTGCTTCCGGCGCTGCTTTCGTCCTGCGCCGCCCGCCATTCTGCCGTCGCCTTCCCCTTGCCCTTGTTCATGGGCCTTGGGGTTTCTTTGGGAGACATTTCTGACGGAGACCCACTCCGCTCGGATTCCTGGTCCGCGTCCGCAGCTTTTTCCTGTTCCGATGGTCAACCACATACCATCAAGGACAAGATGCACTTACTTTCTGCGACTCGCAATTTTCCTCCACCTTCTCCGCAGTGGCCTTTTCCACAGCGGTTTGCTCCTCCACAAGTTTCTCCGCAGCTTCTTCGGCCTTGCGCTCGAGCTCACGCTCGCGGTCTTCGCGCTTGCATTCCAGCCGATTGTGTTCCTCCTGGTCCTTGCGCTCTTTTTCCCTGCGCTCTTCCTCCCTGGGCACCTCCTCCAGTCGCTCCTTCTCTTTTTGAGTCGCCTCCTCGGCATCACGCTTTTCCGCAAGCTCCTTCTTGGCGAGAATGTTGCCGAAATGCTCTTTCATCTGAGCGCTGGTCATTTTCGAGAATTCGGGAAGTGAGCTCATGATGGATCAGAATTCGACGTGTTTTTTCTCCCGCCTTTCCTTCGAACTCCGACGCATTTGTTCACAGGTCACGTGACCCGATCTGTGGTCTCGCAGGGCTCGACCTTGAAGGGGAGATACTGTTACGACTCTTCCGATCAACCATCTCCGCCACCTCCGCATATCCTCCGCACCACCTCCGTACCACCTCTGACTCTATTCCGACATCCGCAACTTCCGCAACCCTCTACCTCGACCCCTTGTTCTTTCAGTACCCCTGGCCACCTCCAGATACCGGCCCCCGTACTCGACCCTGAACACAGCAAGATACCATTTCTGTAGTTCCGCTTCTTCCGATGCCTATTGTACTTACTCGCCTTGTTCTTTGCCATTGTACTTACCCTACCCTGCACCCCCCTTGTCATCCCATTGTTCCGCATTAGTTACTTGCCCCGAATGTCTATCCGATTCCTGCACTCTCCGGAACTTGCTTAGTATCATACCATTACCTGTTTCTTCTGCTCTTTGTATAAAACCCCCTCATGTATGTCTCCGTTTCTGAAATCAGATAATTGACATTGATACGTGATTCCCTTCGCACTGTCTCCTGTTCTTAGCACAGCAATTTTTGCTAGTCTTGTCTCCCTCAGTCCTCGAACCTCTGTCCTCCGCCTCTTCCGCCTCTTCCGACCTTTGCCCTCCCACCCTCGACCCTCGACCTTCAGTACTCTGCTCCCAACTTCTGCCTTCTCTGATATCCACAAGTCAACTCCGAAATACTTAGGACGGTAGTTCATCAGGGGCACAACACATAAGTTGAAGCCGTTGTCCTTTCCAGTTCCGACCTCTGGGAATTCCAATACGTAACAGAGACCAGCGACGAGCAAGAGATACCGATAGAGTGTCAGGGAGTCCTACCGATAAGCAGAGTGGCCGAGATGCAGAGACACAGCATCGAGCTAAAGCGGCAGGCGAGGGCAGCATTCACTAAGTCACCCAGAGCACAGCTTGCACTTGAAATTGACCCTACAATGCCTTCCGCAGCGTTCTCAAAGATAACTCAGAACATGCCGCGAAAGCACACGAGCATACTCATACAGCTCAGGACGGCCCACATAGCGCTAAACAAGCACATGCACAAGATAGGCAAAGCTGACTCACCAATGTGCCCTGCATGCCAAAACATCCCAGCAACGGTTCATCACTATCTGTTTTGATGCCCAGCTTACAGCGGGCCTAGGAAGACATTGGAAAAGAGTCTCAGAAGGGGAGCCAAGTTGGTGAAGACACTCCTAGGGGGGCACAGAGCCATGGAACACTTGTTCAGATACGTACACGAAACAGGACGGTTTGAGAAGTCGCATGGGAGCATGACGCTCCTGAAGGAAACACAAGAAGGAGGCAGGAAATGAGACGGGACAAGCAGAGAAATCTTAGAAGGGAGAACACACCAACCCTGCCCAAACAGGCACGGACATACCCAGGGCCACGCCAGGGAGGTACAAGCTGAGACAGAGATCGAGAGGTGAGAAGGAAACAATTGGAGACAAAACATGTACACACCGTCTTACATAGGGAACGGCCCCAAAAGATGATAAATTGGAATATAAAAAAAAATTAAAATTAAAATTAAAAAATGTAGTTCCAATGGCACGGAAACTAAGTGACAAAGCCACTGAAAATTCTACTGGTCCAACCACTTGAATAAATTCATTGGTTTTTTCTAGGAAACACAGTAAGCCCAAATTTCATTGGTTTGTTTCATTCGGGGCTGTTTCAATGATGTACCCACTGAAAACAGAGACCCCATGGGTAAACCCACTAGGTTTCAATGGATTCGCTATCCACAATGCACAATAGTGTGCTTCAGACCACCCAAGAAGAGCACAATACCAAGCTAGATTACGGTGGATTAGACATTAGTGGAGATTATGCCGAGATAACACACAGTTCTTGCAGATACGTTGACTGTCAGATTTGCAAAAGGTATCGGCATCACAGACCGTTTCGTCGGAGGGGGGGGGGCACAGTGATAAGGTTTGCTTCGGAGCCATACTGCAAAACGTGATCTTCCTTGCGACTTCGTGGCTATAGTACAGAGCATGTCAGTTATATCTTTAAGTAGCAGGTCGGTTTGAAACGGAAGTCATCCATTACGAGCCCCGTACAAACAGGGCTCAACCAACGGTGATTGCAAGAAGCGCCGCTTTGCCCCTGCGATTCCCTGGAAAGAGCACCCACGGTCACCTTCAGCAGCAGCAGCGCCAGAGCTCTCAGCAATGTCCTGAGCGTCCCACCTAAGCGCACTGCAATTCGGACCAACTAGCATCCTGACGAACAAGCATTCCGACGCTTGTGCTATCGGCGCTGATGTGAGTCATGCGCCTAGCCCGCAAATGCTGGTGATATTGTGCCCCTGTATGAGGAGCGACTTGAGTAGCATGTGATGCCACGGACTCCCTGGCTGTGAGAGCATGAACATTGAGTATACCTGAGAGCCTCACCTCGAACTCAATCGATCTGTCCTGATAGAAGTAGTAACAGAAACAGTTCTCCACTCTCCACTGCCTTCCCGCAGTAGACCAGGCCAGGCCACACCCCTCCCATCCTAACACAGTCCCGCGCACCAATTCACCGAACGATGCTGCCGCTGGCGTAGCTGCATGTGTCCACGAGCGGGAGAGGGGGAGACACGAGTCTTCAGCGAATGCGGCGATGTGGAGCAACGAGGCATACACGTCTAAATGTGCGAGCCAGATCCAAGGAGGAGGGTACACCGTGCTGCATGTGTCCACGAGCGGAAAAGGGGGAGACGCGAGTGTTCAGTGAAGGCGGCAGTGTGGAGCAATGAGACACTTACCTTATGATGCCAGCAGCCAGAAGAGACGTGCAAGGGAGCTCCAAGAAGGAGGAGGGTACACCGGGCTTATGGTTGTGAGCCTCAGCGCTAGCGTACTGTTGGAAACCAATGCTGCTGCTGCGTCGATTATGGACGTAGGCATTTGTGACCTCCTTGAACAGCAAGGGGGATAGATGGAGTCTGGAGCAGTTTCGGCGGCATGGAAGACATGGTGGTTGGAAATGGCTCCTATGGACCCTTGTGGTCTCTTAGGGTTAAGCGTCCATGGACGGGTCCATGGACGATGGCTCCCTGTGGCCAGGGTGCCCTTAATTTGTGGGGTGTGTGAGTGCGACTCTAGCTGTGCACGATGTAACTCTGTTCCTGTCAAGACGATTCAGAAATCCTGGAAGATGATGGGACATCGAAAACTTTCGCAAATGATTCATGGAATTACCACGCGTTTTACCCGACCACCAAACCCAGTTCACCTCCCCTCACATCACACTAACAGCCTCCCCTCCCAGGCTTCTTCTCCAGGCCGTCCCAAAAAGCCCGGCTCAGGGTTTGACAAGCCTGGGCCAAGCTGTGAAGCCGCGGCTCTTGAGCGCCTAGATGATATGGGTGAAGCCGCCCTAGGCGGCTCGACGGCACCCAGGCACAGCACGTCGGCACCACTCGTGGGAAGATTAGATAAGGCGCTTAAAGTTCAAATGAGGGACGAAAAGGGTGTTTTTCACCCTGCGGCCATGCTCCAGCGAGCCGGGGCCAAAGCCGTGTTGGCGCAGTAGTCTAGATAGACACTAAGACGACTTCAGTGTAAGCTGAGAGGTCGTCGAGCAAGCGTACGCTACTCATACTCTATAATTCCTTTGTACTATAAAATAGGGATGAGGACAATAGGATAAGACAATAAGATGCTAAACAAAGGGAAACTGCGGAGACTGCGCAAGGAGAACAATGCGCGAAGGGGGATCGGTGATCGGTCAAGTATGACAGGTTTTACAACAAGCCGAGCCGGAGCCGGACCTGAGCCGTAAAAAAAGCCCGGCCTGGGTTTTGTGAAGCCCGAGCCGTCTCAGGCCGAGCCGTGACCGGGGCTTTTGAGCCCAAGCCGGGCCGGGAAAACACTACTAGAGATTAAGAGTGGTCAAGCCAAGTGAGAATCGACACTTCTCCGCTCGGATGACATCGTGGCAATCATACCTGCGATATCAGTATGAGCATGCCCGTCCAGGTCCACTGAAATGGCACAGAATTCGTGCTTTGATAGTACGAGATCAGACCACATCTATTGTACCTAATTACAATACAATTCTGAATTTTTCCTAGCGGTCTGATCCAGATCGGACCACATCGACTCCCAGTGTCCCTGTCCGATTCCACTTGCTTACAGTCGTTATTCAGGACGACACTACCTGTAAATAGGAGGATGTTTATAAATGTCATATATAGCTTAGCTCATCTATATTTCATAAAATATATCAAAATTGAGGCAGTTGCCAGCACCTGTAAGGCATGCTTAATCCTAGCCCCAAAGTTCTTTCTCACAGTCTGCTGCTCCCCCAGGAAAGGGTGTATACCCCATTGTCTAAACATCAATAGTTACACATCTTTGTACTATACATGCATATTATTTTAAACATACCTTCTAATCAGATCTCTCAACCATATATAATAATATAGTACAGGTATTGTCCATACTTGCTTCTATATTCTGTGATTGTACATCTAACATGTTTCATATATACTTTTAATATATAGTCATCCACATCCTCTCTGAAATTGCTCTGTTATATCAATACACACCATGCTTTAGCACATAAAACCATATTTTTAAAATATCAGAACATTCAAAAAAATTTAGGATGTCCACAATATACAAGTTGCTCAAAATGATGGATTATGAATTTGGTTAGGGTTGATATTTTAAAAGATATCTAATATATCCTAGAAGAATATACATTGTTGTCAATGTGAACATCCTCCATAGACATTAAGTAAAATCACAAGTACATAACTGCAGGCACATACTGGAAGTGTCAAAGAAGAGGATGGAATGGCACAAGTTTGGCTGCAAGCAGGGCCATTCATGTTCAGTAAAGATTCACTAATAGGAATAACACCTATCAGCCTGCACGCAACAGCCCTTTTGCTATGGATGGTCTGTAGTGCAGTCGTTCGAGGCTGGGACTGTATCTGTGACTATAACTGTGAGTGTGACTTTGACTTCAGATGTGACACGTGTGACGTGACTGTGACCAGTGGCGATGTCCTGTGACAAGGCCTCGACTGGGTTGCCCAAAAAGAGGGGACTTGACTTGACTTAAGACTAGAGAGAAACTTGACTTGAGCATAGACTGAAACTGAACTTGACTTGATTATTGTACAGACAGACTGAGCCTTTATATACACAACCCCAAGCTACAACGATGTCATAACGATGCGAGAGGATGTGATGGAGTAAGGGGGCTGACTGAGCAGTCTGAGTCAGTGCGAGAGCACAAAGTACAAAAGGGGAAACAATGGAGAAATGACAATAGTGAAAGTAAGCGAGTATGTGTTGAATAGGGGTAATGAGTCAGTAAAGTATGGAGAATGAGTAATAAAAGATCCAAAGATAGAACAATGGTGAGTAATGATGGGAAAGAACTAACAAGAAAGGAAACTGGTGAGTCATGCGATAAAGAAATGAGTCATATAAAAGAACACAGGAATAGTCCACCAATCCAAAACCATATGCTTATCCATCTTCTCCAAGGTGAGTCAGAGAGTGAGTCAATGGACTGAGTGATGAGGGGGAGGATGAAAAATCACCAACAGAAATAACTCCTAAGTTTCTCCTTGATCCACTCCCATGCTAGGATACAAGGGGGAGAAAGGCGAATATGGTCTTTTGATGCCTTTCGATGAAGATTAAGAAGGATCGATGTAGGGGGACTTGTGGGGTATGGAGCCCTACATTCTGCCTCATATTCCTCTTTTCCTTCATCATCATAAGAAACCTTTCCCATATATCCAAGAAATATAAATGGCTCGGGTGAATCTTGGAAAAATACTGAATCTCCCATGGCAAAAGACGTCAGAAAATAGGGATGGGGATGCTCCGTCAAAAGCTGGGCTGCTGGGGGCGTCTGTGGATGAACAATATTGTGAAGCTATGCATGACATCGAATATCTTCTGAGTCGAGTGACCATTGTGATCCCATATTAGACGTAGGGGAGTCCAGGGACTGGAGAGGAATAGAATTCGAAGATGATCTGATGGATGGCATGGTGAAACTGATAATGAACTGATGATGGTGAGGCGGTGTGTCTGCGTGAACTGAGCTGAGGTGATGGCTAAGGCTGAGATGAATTAGACGCGTGCGGAGTTTTGTGCATTTTTGCTGCGTGTCGTTTATTGTTCCTTCAGCGGTTGGTTTTGTTGCTGATCCTCAGGCTAGTGTAGAACTATGAGGCCAAGTTAATGGAAAGAATTCAGATAAGAAACACCAAACTCACCTGTAATTTCTTGGGATCACAGGCCATTGCGTTGTATGCTTCGGTCACAGCAGCTCAAGTCGATTTGGGGTTGTCTCGGCAGAAGTCAATAGCGAAGAGGTTCCCGAAAGATACGATGTGAAATGAAGGCATAGGATGCAATGGAGACTCACTTCACCGAGTTCCCCTTCTCTGGGTAATACAACTTGTTAGGCCCTTTATGTGCAACCACTGCCATCTTTTCCTTTTTGATCTTGATGCATGTAGTATTGCTGGTGGTAGCATCCGCAGTGTTCACTTGAGGGTGCGTAGTGGATTGATTGCCGACAGGTGTGTCTAGGTGATCAGGAGTGATAGCAATTCCAGGGAAGAGCACAAATGTGTTTCAGCCGTGAGTATTTTTGCAATTGTGTCAATAGATGCTGGCTTGCGGGTCACGGTACTGGAGTAATAAAAATAATAAATAGTAACTGAAGCCTTTGATATTCTATGACCGATGTACTTACAAGGGATCAGCGAGCTGCTGTTGTAGATAGTAAATTGGGTCAGAACATGCGTCCATTCCAATTACTCGACTGGCTTACCAGCTTAGTCTTGGCACTCGGCAGCAGAGACTGCAGGGCTGGGCTTGCCGGGGGTGGTACACTGCTCAAAGTGGAGATGGCTGGAGTGGAATAAGCATTGACATGGTCTAGTTCAGGTCCCATATCAGAGGATATTGGCACGTCTATAAGAATCGTGTCAGGTAATGATCTAACAGCTGGGATAAACTCAGCTTAACCTAGATGTCTAGCTGTGCTTGGGAAACATTGAGCCTGTCCCAGTGTCAATGTCAGTGCTATTCAGTCAAGCAGGTATACATTTACCGGTGTATCCTGTTGCGCTGTCTTCGACATCTCTAAATTAGTAACGAAGGTGTATTTCTGCAACTGATCTGGAGAGGTCAGTGAGCTATAGTTATTATCACAGATACGCGTAGAGTCTGCAATTGACTGAGTGGGGACTGTGGATATTGTTGGCAAGCTCAGGGTGGGATGCGAGGGGATGGTTGCATTAGTTAAGCTCGGCAGCGATTGAGTGGCAGTGCCAATGGAGATTGGCAGTGATTGAGCAGTAGTGAGGGGAGACGAGTGAGCAGCGATAGGATGAACAGCTTCGTAGCTTTCAGTGAGCATATGAGGAGCATTGGATATGCTAACTGACTGGTCATTTGAGTATCTGCTGGAAACAATAACTGACGGTTGATTTTGCATGAAGGTGGCATGTTCGATGATTCAGACGACCAAGGAGGTCCAGATGGCAGTCTAGGAGGTTGACAGGTGGCAGGGTCCCTCTTTGGCAGTGGCTTAATAATCAACTCTGTTGGCGTCGTTGTGAATCTGAGCTTTTTTTCTCTTTCTTGCATGACATGTGAGGGCTAGTGGCATGACTCCATTTGTGATTATCAGGGATCTGGGAATCACAGGGATCTTCTTCCTTGGCCGGCTGGACGCCATTTTTAGGTTGATGGCGCCATGCTGGATAATATGTTGTAGCAAGGAGATCAACCTTCCAGTGACCCTCTCACAGCTGTAGGGTGGGGTAGGCTTGATACATATGACCTCGATAGAACTGAATAGTTGACAGTGACACCTTCAACCATGTATGGGGGTGTGCAGCATTTTCAGCTAGTTGTGGCCATACAAACCTACAAGTCTGTCTAATTTCCACGGCAAGGAGACTAGACACCAGTGTTCCGTCTTCATCAGAGATGTAACCTAAGCATTCAGGTTGTGTATCATACTGTAGTTCAGCTTTAGCAAGGCTGAACTCGGGTCACAGATCAGAGGGCTTGGCTTCAGCCTTGTGGGTTGCACCCACTCAGTGTTCCGTCCTAATTTCGGACGTGATCTTAGCTATAAGCGGAGAAGCAGGTTTTGATATCAAGCAGAGAGATCTTAAGTGCGAGAAGCTAATTCGATATCTGAACTGAGGAACTACGATACATGGACTGGAGGTCTATATAGTAAGGTAGCGTGCAGGCTCAGGAAGAGAACATGATCGGATCAACAGTCAGGGCAACAAAGGGTCAGGCAAACGGGGAACTAACTAGATAAGGGAATCAGGGGTGATGGGCAGTGCGAAGGGAAACCTGAAGGAAATCCAAGAATAACCCGAGGTTCCTGAATGAGAGCCGAAGCTGAGGCTTCATGTCCAGATTCAGGAATGGATCATAACACTAAGGCTGTGCAAGGCTGGGACGGATCAGAGCTGTTATCATTGTCACACACCCCACCAAGTTTAAGCTCTTGCACATGGGACTCCCATTCCTTGCGCATCCAGTAGGTGTAGTATTCTGCAAAGCTTGGCTTGGGCCGTGGCAAAGCCGGAGCCAAGCCGCCAAAAGCTGGGCCGAGCCGGGCCAAAGCCATCCTGAGGCCGGGAGCTAGGGCTCAGCCTGAGTTTTGGAGAGCCCAAGCCAAGCCGTCAAGCCGTGGCTCGAGCGCTTACTCAAGCGCTCACCGGTTATGTGTGAATCGGGTAACAAGCGCACTCCAAATGCGGACTCATGTCATCTTCGCATGGGCTGGAATTAATTAAGGAAGGTCCAAAGGTCCCCCAGGTGGTCTAGACACCTTTCAAAGGAATATTTGAGTATGTAGAATACAACTAGTTACTTAAAAGTACATAGAATTTTTAGTTTGGCGTTGCATCCCTTCAAACGATGTGCCCACTCATGAGCCCTGGCCCAGGCCAAGCTGGCTCTCAAAGCCCGGCTCTGAATTTGGTGAGCCCGAGCCAGCGTGAGCCAAGCCGAAGCCACGGCTTTTGAGCCGAGCCAGGCTTTGCAGAACATTAAGTAGGTGACATTCAGAAAATCATTGCACTTTTGTTGTATTTTTGGTACAGCTGAGTAAGATGTGACATCGTGAACAAGAGCTGTTCGGGAAGATTGGTGGCCATACAATGTGTCTGGTTTAGAGAGGTTTTGCATGGGGATTATGGAGGACTTCAAAATCATTATTTGAGCAGAGACTCACCTTGGCGCAGCGTGACCTTCTCAATTTGTTCAATGGTTTGAGTGTTTCTGTCCATGCCGATTGGGCAATCTGTGCAGTAGGTAGAAGCACACGAGCCCATCGTACAATTTTTACCTGATAACTTTGTCACAGCCCATCACTGCAGGCATATAAAAGCTTTCTTGTCTGAAAAACTGTTGAAAAAACTGTAAAATTTTTCCAAATATTTTTAGTATTTTTTATATAAAAAAACTATGATAAAATTTTGTGTTTTTATTAGAATTTGTTGAGCAAGAAAATTGTAAAAAAAAATCAAAGTTTTTTTCAGTGTTTTTTATGGGTTTCTTTGATTTTTCACAAAGAAACTTATAAAAAGACATAAAACCCCTGCAAACTTTAAACTTTTTACAATTTTCTTGCTCAACAAATTCTAACAAAAACACTAAAAAAAATTGGAAGATCTTTACAGTTTTTTGAACAGTTATTCAATCAGAATGTGTCATTTACGAGACTCAAAGAATATCAAAGAATGCTGCAGCACAACTCCAGAAATAATTTAATATTTGTACCTTGGTTGCAATCCGCGTAAGGACTAGTCCAAGTTAATATGGACAGAAGGCAATACATTTCTTAGCAGCACTGAACAATAAAATAAAAGACTGTAGGTTCAAGGACACTATCAGGGTCCAAGCGTACTCCAAAATATAAGGGAATGTACTTAGCAGGCAAATTTATAAATGGACTGCCCTGATAATCTACCAGCGCACTGCAATAAAACGAGGGACGAGTTTTGTGAACAAAGCGACTTGTGAAAGTCTCTAATCAGGAAAATCGACTGATCAGATCGTCTCAGGTATTGCAGTGCAAATGGCAAGACTTTCAATTGACAGACTCACTCTGTAGAATTACACCCGGAGGGAGGATGTTTATAACTGTCATATATATGTATATATAGCTTAGCTCATCTATATTTCATAAAATATATCAAAATTGAGGCAGTTGCCAGCACCTGTAAGGCATGCTTAATCCTAGCCCCAAAGTTCTTTCTCACAGTCTGCTGCTCCCCCAGGAAAAGGTGTATACCCCATTGTCTAAACATCAATAGTTACATATCTTTGTACTAATACATGCATATTATTTTAAACATACCTTCTAATCAGATCTCTCAACCATATATAATAACATAGTACAGGTATTGTCCATACTTGCTTCTATATTCTGTGATTGTACATCTAACATGTTTCATATATACTTTTAATATATAGTCATCCACATCCTCTCTGAAATTGCTCTGTTATATCAATACACACCATGCTTTAGCACATAAAACCATATTTTTAAAATATCAGAACATTCAAAAAAATTTAGGATGTCCACAATATACAAGTTGCTCAAAATGATGGATTATGAATTTGGTTAGGGTTGATATTTCAAAAGATATCTAATATATCCTAGAAGAATATACATTGTTGTCAATGTGAACATCCTCCGAGGATTAGTCCAAGTGGCTAAGCAGTAAAGTAACTACTTAACAAGGAATTAGACACTAAAGTAAGTGAATAACCCTAGCTGGGGTTAGCAGCTTAGTAAGCTGCAAGTCACATGAGGTCACGTGTAGGATAGAAGATGGGTAGGTTGGCTGATGAAAGGCAGGCAGAAAGGGCCCCCTTTTATATTGTATTGTACAGGTGCTTAACTAAGCGGTAGAACCTTCTATCTATTAATGGAATGGGGGAATGAGTCACGAAGAAGTTTTCAGAATGTGTGGCAAGGTTCTGTCTGACTCATAATGACTCAGAGTGACTTGAAATGACTCCTACTGGTGACTCCGCAGGGTTTTCCACCAATCAGGGCTTGATTCGTCAGGAATGAGTCATTAATTGGACTCATGTGATTTATGACAGCTTGGGTGAGTCATGTATAGGGCTCGGCACCGTACCGTATACGGGTACGGCCGTATGTCTTACGGCTACTTTACGGTGTCACACGTACCGTATCTGTTCCGTATCCTGGACCACCAGCATGCCACACGGTACGTGTACGGCCACCATACGGCCGTATACGGGCATACGGGAGGTATGGGGCCATAGGGATAGTTGAATTTGCGTTTGAGTAACTACATAGTCATCTGACATATTCCCTACATCCTTATTCACTACCATTGCGAGCTAATTTCACTTTCTGCTTAACAATCATTAGAGTGCGGATTGTATCCGGCTTCAAACTTGCCCATCGCAGTGAGATTGTATCCCGACCCCCTGAGAAGATACGCTCGACAGCGACAGCAGAACCTGTCTTGTTTGAGTGTACTAGCAAAGCAATTGATAGAGTTAGCGTACCTGGTATAGTCATCATGTCGCGCACAAAGCGACTCAAAGTTGGGAACTGTGCCCTGCGGGCCGCCCACCATTGCACCGGGTCGCACTTGACCCATATTTCAGCAGGGAGTCGAAAGAATTCATCGAGTTCACTTCAATGTGATATTGCAGGTGCACGATTGTTATACCTTGCCGTGAAATTAATCTTCTCCGGAGAGCCGCGGACGCCACTTGGCAGACCTCCAGTGCTCAGATCGCTATGCATAGTAGAGGTGGAACCCAGCTGCTTCGAAGATGGCTTGCCCTTACTATAATGTTCAGTGTAATATTCTGCCATGCTATGCTTCGATGCCTCGATGTGTGCAAGCACATCGAGGTCATCTGTGTAATCAGCCCGCAGCCCTGCAATTGTGATTCTGGGATCCAGCACTATATAGAGAAGTTTAGCAATTATATAAACACGAAATAGTACATACTCGAAGCCCAGATGTAGTATGGTGACTGGTCAAACTTGTAAAAGTAGTCGCTTAGTTTGCGATGCGCCCGCACCAGACTGTCTCGGATTTGTAATGGTGCGCTGTCAGGGAGGTTGCGCAAGTGCTTTGCGAGCTCCTCTTGCAGGCCTTGGAACACGGCATGAGTTGAGGAGAGTGTGGTATGTTTTGTTGCTGACATCTGTGTGGTGGCGTCCCGAAAGCAATGGAGCCATAGTGTGACTGCTTTGATTCCGTCCCAGTCCTCCTCAGCGAGTTCATATGTGCGCAACTCTTTGTTCTTTGCAATGTAGTTATCAATGTCATGTCGATAGTCTAAAGCTCGGCCTGGGAAGGTCCATTAGGATAGTATGGAAAAGAACAAACACACGCACGAAGCATTTGATGGGTGGAGGACCAGCGTGTCTTAACATCCAGAATAAGCATCTTGGCATTACTGTCCTGCAGGCTATTGGTTCCCCTTTTATGTGAGGATGCGTCAACCTCTTCGATCCAGAGCTTTCGTCTCTGTGGACTTGACCGCACCGCTCGCTCAATCTTGCGTATCTGAGCATGGGACCAGCACGTGAAAATGCTGCTGAAACATAACACAGTTAGGTGTACCTTCGATACAACACCTATGACCTTTCCTAAGTCATCTTCATCTGTATATTCCTCAAGTTCATCTTCGCCAGTAACTATGTTATCATCAAACTCCCGATGGACCGGCAATGTGACAGCTTCCTGATAGTTTGCGTGTTCAACATACCGTCTCTGGGTAGGTGCAATGGCCCCGATGCCTTCTAGTAGCTAGAGTCTTGGTTCATCGCGAGTGATAGCCATTAGCAAGCACAACATTGCATACCTTCAGAGCCGCCAAGTGAATGGTGTGCGGCATGCATCGCATGCGAGCATGCTGCGCAGAAAAGACTATCCCTTCCTTCTTGCAGCGGCATTCCAGTGAGATCATCATGGTATCATTGTTGCTGGCATTGTCAGCAACAATGGCTTGAATCTAATTAATCATTAACCAGTGGCCACCGATGACACAGTAGACACTTACCTGCCCTTTCAACCCATATGTCTCCAAGGTTTTCCATACAGATATTGCCATATTTTCACTGGAATGCTCACCAAGCAGCTCTTGGAAGTCAATCAAGACTTCTTCTGACATTTATGAACACTGCATAAGTCCCCCGCAAGGCCTAGACTAATTAGCGAGGAAATACCTAGCTTCCAGTCGTTTGAGATGTAGTGCATAACAATTGCGAGGAATGCAAAACCGTTGCTAGATGTCCATGCATCGAGTGACAAGCTAACCTTGCTGTCCAACTCCTGTTTCAACATTCTAAGCTGCTATTCACATAGCATGGTTAAATACGCACCGCAATGAACAACTTCATGTTATCAATAGTTGATGCACCTAGCTTCATTACCCGTCGTTTGACTGTAGTGGCACCTGGAATGTACAGCGGAGTCGCACCGTGATGTGCATACTCAAGCATCGCTTTAAATTCCGGCTTTTCAACCTCATCGAACGGTTGGTCACATGCAACCTGCCATTCAACCAAAGCCTTTCAAATGTTCCTTGATCCCAAGGAACCTATCACCGGGTCAGTGGGAATTAGCCAAATGAGTGATCAACTGACCGCATTTTTTGCAGCCTGACGTGAGAACGCAGCTGCTAATGGTCCCTGTTGCATGTCCAGAGACTGCATGTATTTCTGCACTGTTTTAGATTCAAGTGGCACCTTGTTGGCTGCAATCTGTAGCTCCTCAAGAGTAGCACGTTGATCAGGACGGCTCTTGATGGTCTCCATGAGCCGGTGCATTTCAGGGAAGTGAGTTCACAGATGGTTAATAAGACCTGAGTTACCAAGGGGCAGGGTTTCAGTGATCAGCTATGAGCTCATCACTCTAGTGCTTTCAAACAGCAGTATCCTTACCGTTCTGAGAACCTTTCATTTTCTTGGTCACCGTTAGGATCTTCCTCCGTCCATGATAGCATCGGTAATGTTTGTCGCCTTGTTGCCCGAGCTCGCCAATGCTATTCTTGTCGACAACCTCATAGAATGAGTAGATCGCGGGTCGTACTAGACCCGTCACTGTGGCCTGCATGTATGAAGTCATTGTATAGTTCAACTGCGCTGACCACCGTGCCATATTTATACCTTGGGATCCAACTCAGTGCCATTCTGGCATGCATCGTCATCAAGGTCCATGTGAACTATACCGGTCCCTTGTTTCTGCATTGACGTCCCATCCTCATTAGTCACATCCCCCCCGAGACGGTCACTGCAGTCTACGAGTCGCGTCTTTGCCTGGTGTGTCTGCTTTGGCTGTCTTTTGCGTTTCTTTTCTTCAGATTGGATAGCGGCACCTCGTGGAGCACTCCGCATCCCACCTCTATTAGTTGTCTCTAGAATAGTCTTTCGTGGAAGAATATCTGCAAGCTAATGACCCAATCAGGTAACGAGCATATGAGCGAGTCATACACGTACTTCAGCATTTGGGACAAAATCCTTGGGTTCATTCTGGTCATCTGAGTTTGTTTCGTCGTCACTGGTCTCATCTGCGTAGGCTGAATGACTCCTGGGCGAGTCAGGATTGGAATCCGATGCTTCAAACGCATCCTTATTCAAAGGAGCACCAGGACCCTCACAGACTTCCTGGTCCGACACTCGTGGTGGCTTCTGTGCGCTTGCCTTTGCTTTCGCATTCGCATTCACATCAGCGGCCTGTTCACGAAGGCGTATCAGCCGGCTTGGTTGATGAGTCCGGCGTGTTCTCCCCTGCGCAATAGTGACACTGTTTCCATCTCAAAGCTACATATCAGCCCCAGCGAGTTAGAAGCAGTGAATCTACATACCATCAATGTCCATCTCATCCCCCTTCGCACCAGCAGCGGTGGCAGCCCTGCACAATGCCTCGATCCAAAGTCTCACCAGACCGACAGCCGCCTTGTCGGATTGTTTACCTATTTCCTCCAAGCACCACCGGATCAGGGCGACGGTTTTCGCGAGTCCTGTCCCGCGCTCAGTGAGTATAATGCCACTGGATTTCTCACCAAAGGCGGCATGCATTGCTTTGTTGAAGGCCGGCCACACACCCTCGTCCTGCAAAAACATGAAGTCAATGGTTGGTGGCAGTTTGGAGTTGGATGGCGTCTCTGGAAGAGTTGGAGGGAGGCGTTCGAAGAGGTGTACCATTTTGGCGCACTCATCCTGGACGAACGATGGCATCGTGGGAAGGACCTCGGCGAGGGACGTTAGAACGGTGAACCCGATATGTATAGCATAGACTAGACCACATACCATTATGGCCTATCGGATCGCGATCGGTGGGGTCATCGATGACTGTGTCCGAGACAATTTTAAGTTGGAGGTCTTGGTATTTTCAGCAGATGCATAGATACATACCTCAACCCGTACGCTGCGTAAATACGGCCGTATCATGTATGGCTGCATACGGAGGTCATTACGGCCGTCACCGTCATACGGTCAAACCTGACTCAACAGGCGTCGGTTCGGTTACATGCCCATAATACGGATGCCGTATGAACAGCTTGTATGGGTACGGTGCCGAGCCCTAGTCATGTACATGTGACTCACCAAGGTGTGCATGAGTCGGTTGAGTCATTGCGGCTGTACAAGCAAATGACTAGGCTTTTCAAACTCAGAATCTGAGTCTGAAGGAACCACCTGAGCGGATTTGTGGGTGACCGCCGGTGCACAATCGGCGAGTGACGCGAGTGTCCGGTCTGAGTTTGAAATCAGAGTTGTGGGGACATGTGTATCCACAACTCTGCTGCACAGAAATAAGTGAGTTTGAGTGAAGACAGCCTCGGAAAATCAAGTAAAATTCATAGATAATTAGAGGGAGGTTTGAATAGGCCTTATGAGGATGGTAGACATTTTTATGATGGCGATAAATGGTTGTTTTAAAGGCCTTTGATGCAGACTACAAATTTACAGTAGACAGTTTGAAGGCTTGTTGAACAGCTTGATCTGAGACCATATAGTATGCTGGTTGAACAGCAGTTCCCATACAGTGGGGCTAGGGTAGGAGCTGGGCCTGTTGAACGAGTTTGATGAACTAAGGGCTGTTGTTCCTGTGTAGCTGACCTTTTTTGGGTGTGGGGGTAATATGCTTTGACTGTAGTTGTTAGTTCAATTATACTGTCAGGATTGGTGCTTTTAGGGTTAATCATGAGTGTCAATGGATTTGAGACACCCGAACGCAGCGAACCAACAGGTCCTTGTGCAAAGTGACTATGTAGTTGGTGAAGAGTACCAGACTACTACTAGTACAAAGTGGGGGTACACAATGGGTGATCCCCAAGTCTACGGTCAAAGTGAAGCCTTAACAACACTCGACGAAATTGTCTGAAGTGATGAGGGAGGGTTATCTGAGATCAATGATCCCCTCCTTGGCGAATGCACTCATTGAGAGGCCTTTGCAAACAGGCTCAGAGTAATTCCAAGCTTTTGGAGTAAAGAGAATCAATGGTGTCAACTCATGAGTGATGTTCCTGTTCTTGATGAAGGTGGAGGTACAAGTGGAGGGTTGAGCACAAGAGTTGGTTCACATGTGAGCAAGGTAAAGCACAAGGAAGATGTATGATAATTGAACTTGGGAACATACATGCTGGATGAGGCCTTCTTATAGAGAATACATGTATGCTACTAGCAAATGAGAAAGATGCCAGGTGGTTCGGAATATTACAAAGGATACACAGTTGCGTTACATACAAAGGGGAGACATACCGTATAGAGTGAAACCTTCAGTGAAGCTAATTCTAACAAGAAAGAGGGTTTTCCAAGAGTTTAATAGAGATTCCACACCTTGGCAGCTCATACCATGGAGGATAATCGAAATGGTCATGTGATACAGCATATATGAGTATATAATATATATCATAAGAGTATTAATAACAACATATAGGAATATATAGTAGTATTTATAAGGAGAATAATAGATGTTATTAGAATATTCTGTATATGTTTAAACATGTCGGAGATATATATACATATGAGAGAGTATCTGACTACAAGATAGAATAATAGATAGTTGGATAGATACTTCTAATAGATATGAGTAGGAGTATTAGTATGAATAGTTATAATGATATAGTGTATCTTAAAAGTGGGTAGAAAAAATAAGAAGAGGTGTAAAAATAAGAAGAGGCGTTCTCATCGGCGGAGCGGCCAATCGGGGAGGGACAAACGTAAATTTATTTATATCCCAACAATAAGATTGGCATGTACTTTCATCCTCTTCTTTTCTATAATCTGAGAATAAAATGGGTGAAGCTACAGGTAATAAAAAGTTGTGAGCATCCGCCCATCCTGTCCTGCAGTGGTACTGACCCCATCGATTCCACCCTGCCTGGAGGCTGCAACTGACACTGTCTGAATGTGTCCTGAGTATGTGGGTGTTTCATGGAGTGGGAGTTTAACAGATGATGGGTTCTATGATGGATGATGGCTCCATGGAGTAGGGTCTTGAGAGGAATGATGGGACAAGTGAATGTGAAAGGAGTCCTGTGGAGAATACTTTGGCAAAGGGTTTGAAGGTCTGACAGCGGGGGATGTTCATTCACTGAATGTTGATGGCTGGTTTGTAGAATAAACGAATCATGACAGGCTCATACTCATGCATATATGAGTTACTGACTCTGGATGTATTACACATGCATGTGTTATCACATGCACACACATCTTGCTAGCTCCTTGGACCCTGAACCAGGTTCCAGGGCTATTCAAGGCACAGATCATTCATGAATACATTTAGCCACTCCACAGCTCCAGGGTAATATAGAACAAACTCCACACAAGCATAGATCGAGCTCCTCAGTCAACAGATATGTACATAAAGGCAGTTTAATCTCCAGTTTGTGCCTCTTGTTGCTGGCTGGTTGAAGCCACAGTTCGTGGAATTTTGACTGGTTGTTTTTTGCCAGTCAGGTAGTAGCTGTAGTTGTGACTGCACATAGTGTTAGTGCATACAGCAATTATGGATTCCTGTCTCAACTGTCTCTACACAGCTGTACAAACCTCATGAATTCAAACTATGTACCCAACATCACTGCCAGGACTTTCAACACCTTTGACATGCTACCATAGACACCACCCCATACACTACCATGTATGCTACCTCATATGCCACCCAATACACCACCCTGTGCACCACCCTTTCCGCTACCCTATGGGCTACCCTGTACACTACCCTGTATGCTAACCCATATGCTACCTCATACACTACCCTATACACTACCCAGTGCACTACCCTGTGCACTACCCTGTGCACTACCCTGTGCACTACCCCATGCACTACCCTGTGCGCTACCTTGTATGATACCCTGTATGGTAGCCAGTACGCTACCCCATGGGCTACCCTGCACACCACCCCGTATGCTACCATGTGTGCTACCCTGGTGCACTCCCTGGTACACTAACCTGTATGCTACCCCATCAACTGCCCCATATGCTACCCTGTATGCTACCCAGTACACTACCCTCTGTGCTACATTGTACACTACCCTCTGTGCTACTCTGTATGCTACCCTGTAAGCTACCCTGTGGGGTACCCCATACCCTACCCTGAAGGCTACCCCATACGCTACCATGTGTGCTACCCTGGTATGCTGCCCGGTACACTACCCTGTTCACTATCCAGTATGCTACCCCATAGGAGGGTGATCATATCTTTCTAGGAAGTGTATGTATTTTCATTCTACTTTTAACTCATAATATAAAGAAAAGTTCATAATTGGGATATGAATAGAAAGTATATTTTACATTTTATAAAACAGAAATAAATAATTCTTCTTTTGTCCCTCCCTGAGCGGCCGCTCCGCCGACGAGAACGCCGATTCATATTTTTATGCCTCTTCTTATTTTTTCTACCCACTTTTAATATACACTATATCATTATAACTATTCATAATAATACTAGAGTGTATTTGTTGCTGATAATTATTAGCCCCGGCATATTCCGACCCGGATAAAAATTATTAAGTGAGCGTGGAGATATTTTAAGTCAGAACGCGTCCACTCGCATCCACCACTCATGTCCATCCACCACTTACGCGTCGCGTCCATGGAGCGCTCCACAACACCCACCAGCCCATCGTCAGCATCCATCCTGGCTGAGAAACCAATAGCACCCATCTCCACAAACACTGGTGCACCCAGCGGCGCGCTGAAGTGCAAATGGGTTGAGTTGTCGCCTAGCAAGCCAGATGCATATGAGGAGAGGAAGGAGAGGAAGGAGATGGTATGTCACGCACTCTTAAGTTATTTTGAAACACTGACCAACCCTTTCCGCTGATCTCAGATCGCTGAATGGGCCTTACAAGCCTCTGTGAGCGCAGCCACCGACCGGGACCACCGAGACAACTTAGACAAGATCAATTTGGAGTATGCACGTACCGCACCCCCACATGATACAACTGAGAAAGTGGATTCAAGTGAGGCTGAGGAGTGTGACGATAGCAGCTGGGTAGCAGAAAGCTCAATAGAATCCAGTTCAGTCGTGTCACCAAGTTGGGCAGCACAGCGGTTGGAAAAAATAGGGCCCTTGGTTAACATGAAAAATGAGGCTGAGAGGTAACTGCTTGAGTTGCAGAGGGCATTTTTTCGGGCTCAGCACAGGGCTATTGATGCTCAGCCGCGTCTATCAGTTGCGCTTTTCGACATTTTCCTAGAACAGCTTAATTAGTGAAATATTATATGCACTGGTGCCTATATTAGTACAGGATAAAATTTTATTAGGCTGTTGATAATTATTAGCCAACAAATACACTCTACTCCTACTCATTTTTTTTCTTTTTTTTTTTTTTAATATTCATTTTATTCGACCACGGGCTGAGCCCATGATGGTCGCTACACTGTCTGTACCTAAATGGGTGGGCCTTTCCCCTCACTCCCTGGGACTCCCACACCCCTGCGTCCTCGAGTGAGCGGATGCACCGACGACGGGCCCTTCGCCCCCTGCCGGCCCGGCTCCCTGAGCCGTTTACCGCTCCCCTCCTAACGAGGTAAGTACTCTCTCTCTCCGCGTGAATGTTCGCGGTGGTGGTGGGTCTGGCTTAGTTGTTATTGGATTCTAGAGGGGTATTTCCTAGGGGCATGCATCATCATCAATGGATTATCCACCTAGGGGCACATAGCATCATTATTGACATCATTAGTGATGTATGCACTCCTAATCCAATGTTCCATAAGGGTTTACCCCTGTTCACCACTGTATAAGTAGCTAGGACTTTAGCTACAACAAATCATTGGTTTTAGCCCATTCACTCACATTGTTGAGTCCGGTCGAGTGAGTTAACAGTGTCCTCACTATCAGTCTCAGTTTCTTTTCCCTACATCTCCTGCGCTCAAGTTAATGCGCAGACTCCTCCCAGCCCTTCCCATTTTGGCAAGGCAATGAAATAACGAAATAACATTAGTAAGACTCCTACTCATATCTATTAGAAGTATCTAGCCAAGTATCTGTTATTCTATCTTGTAGTCAGATACTCTCTCATATGTATATATATCTCCGACATGTTTAAACATATACAGAATATTCTAATAACATCTATTATTCTCCTTATAAATACTACTATATATTCCTATATGTTGTTATTAATAATCTTATAATATCTATTATATACTCATATATGCTGTATCACATGACTGTAAGGGCAACCCTGGCTAGTCGTGGAGATCACACTACCACACAACTGACAAGGGGAAATCCAAAGTATGTATAAATGAACAAAGTATACAAGAGAGGGGATTCTCACCTGACAAGGGGAAATCCAAAGAGAAAAGTCTAAGGACCCCCAATGTCAGCGAGCCCGTATTATACTACGCTGCGCAGCCAGGGACCACACTTGGCACCCGCCATCAACCCTGCACCTCCCTGTCCCTTGATCGACCCTTGATGCCGCCTATTATGCGAGTCGCTTGATTTCCGACACTGTTCCGAGAGTGGAAGTCGGAAATTGGAGTGGAACTGGCGAGGCGAACAGAACTGGTGGAAGTTCTCCCAGAAGCGGAATCATTTCCGAAAGCGGAGGCGGAGATGAAATCGGAACTGGAAGCGGAGTCGGAAATGGGGTCGGAACTGGAAATGGAAAACAGGGTGTCCCCTGACATCACCCCCCTCTAGCGTGCTGCGTCCTCGAAGCACGGGATACGAGGGATTGAAATGCCAGCGAGCGGATCCGGCGAGGGGCACCGGGATGTGTCCTATAGAACTCCCGGAGTTTGTCTGGAGCGGAAACATCTTGCTCCGGGACCCACGAATTCTCCTCGTACCCATACCCTTCCCATTTCACAAGGAATTGGAGTCGTCCTCGCACAAACCGGCTGTCCAGGATCCGTTCCACCACATAGTGCTCTTCCCCATCTACAATTTCCGGCGGAGGTGGCGGATGAGCCTTCCGACCTGGAATTGGGTCCTCAAACATAGGGAGTAACTTCACCACGTTGAAGACGGGGTGGAGTCGGGACATGGACATCGGAAGTCGGAGGCGGTATGCATTCCGTCCAACCCTCCGCATCACTGCGAAGGGCCCAAGGTAGCGGTGGGCAAGCTTCTGCGAAGGGCGTGTGGTGCGGATGTCACTTGCATCTAGATACACCTTGTCTCCAACTTGGTACTCTGGGGCAGGAACCCGGCGTCGGTTGTAGTACCTTGCCATGTCATCCTTGGCCTTTGCAAGTGCCGACTTGGCTTCCGAAAGGGTGGAGTCCATGCGGTCTCGGAACTCATTGACCGTCTCGAGTCGGGACTCAGCCTGGCGTGGTTCGAAGCCCATCCGCGGGTATCGTCCGGAGTCAAGCATGAAGGGAGTCTGTTGTGTGGCGGAATGGACATGGTTGTTGTATTGGAATTCCGCCAGTGGAAGTAACTCATCCCAGTCATCCTGCCTCTCATTGACAAAGAGGCGGAGATATTGCTCCAACTCCTGATTGACCCGTTCCGTCTGTCCATCACCCTGCGGATGGTACGCTGTGGTGGTAGCCAGCTTTATTCCGAGCAGGCGGTAGAGCTCCCGAGTCAGTTCCGCGACAAACTGCGGACCTCGGCCGGAAACAACTTGCTTCGGGAGCCCATGCAACTTCCAGACATGCGCAAGGAACAGGCGGGCCGCTCCGAGGGCTGTGATCGTCGTGTGCGTCGGAATGAAGTGGGACACCTTGCTTACCGAATCCACGACGTTTATGATTGCGTCGTAGCCATGAGACTCTGGGAGTTCAACGATGAAGTCGACGCTGATGGTGTCCCAGCGGGATTCGGGAATCGAGAGCGGAACAAGTTCTCCGACGGGCGGATGTCGTTGCGCTTTGGTTCGGAGACAAAGGTCACATGTCTTCATGTACTGTCCAATGTAGCGGGACATCTGAGGCCACCAGTAATTCCGAGCCACTAACTCCAGCGTCTTCCACCTGCCAGCATGCCCAGCGACCCGCGTGTCATGGTGCTGGGACACGATGCGGCGGCGGAGGTCCGCCCCATCTGGAACGTAGACCTTGCCTCTGAAGTGGAGCAGCCCATCCCGTTCCGACCATTCCGCTGCCCGTACAGACCGTGAGTGCCCTTTCCGAAGTTCCTCCACTGCCTTCACCACCGACTCCTCCTTCTCTCCATTCCGGTACTGTCTCCGGATGTCCCGGAGCATTTCCGCTTCTGCTCCAACTGCAGTCACTCCTTCTAGGGCGCGGATTGCAAAGAGACTTGGGCGGAGCAGTGTCATATCCGCATTGTCTCCGCTTCCGCTTCCATGATCCGCACGGCGGGATAGGGCATCGGGCTTGCCCATGGTGCGGCCGGGGCGGTGGTGGAGCATGAAGTCAAACCGGGACAGGTGTAGGGACCACCGTGCTTGTCGTCGGTTCAACTTCTTAGACGTGCGGAAATACTCAAGGTTCTTGTGGTCTGTCCAGATCTCAAATGGGCATAGAGCACCCTCGAGGAAGTGTCGCCACTCCTCCAGCGCTCGGATGATTGCCAGCATCTCCTTGTCGTGGATCTCGTAGTTCCGCTCGACCGGACTGAGGCTCTTAGAGAAGAAGGCAATCGGATGCCACCCCCCACCTTCTTCCGATGACTGTTGCGACAAGACCGCTCCGGTAGCTGCGTCGGAAGAATCCGCCTCGACTCGGTAAGGGCGAGAGTCGTCGGGAAAGATCAGGACCGGGGCGGAAGTGATCAGCTCTTTGAGTTTGTCAAAGGAAGTCTGTTCCGGCTCTCCCCACCGCCATCCAACCTCCTTCTTGGTGAGGTCGAAGAGGGCACGGGCGTGGCGGGAGAAGTCCTTGATGAACCGCCGGTAGAAATTGACAAACCCAATGAAGGACTGGACTTCCTTCTTGTTCCGCGGCACCGGCCAATCCGACACACCGGAAACCTTGACGGGGTCCATTTCCACCTTTCCTTCCGACACATCACCCCAAGTACTCTATCCGCGTCCGCTCAAATTCGCACTTTTCCGGCTTGAGACACAGGTTGTACTCCCGGAGTCGTTCCAGCACTCTCCGCACGACTTCCCGATGTTCGGACATTGTTTTTGTGAAGATGAGGATGTCATCGAGGTAGACGCAGACAACCCCTTCTGCTATCATGTCACGGAAAATGTCATTCATCATTGTCTGGAACGTGGCAGGACTGTTGGTGAGGCCAAAGAACATGACCTGTGGCTCAAAGAGTCCTCGGTTGGTGCGGAATGCGGCCTTCCACTCATCTCCCTCCCGGATCCGGACATTATTGAAGCCCCAGCGGACATCCAGCTTGGTGAAGTACTTCGCCCCGCGGAGTTGTGTGATCAATTCGGAAATGAGCGGAATGGGGTACCGGTTCTTGATCGTGATCGCATTCAAGGCCCGGTAATCCTGCACAAGTCTGAGCGAGCCGTCCTTCTTCTTGATGAAGAACACCGGAGATGCCATGGGTGACTTGGAGGGGCGGATCCTCCCTGTACGGAGATTTTCCGCAAGGAATGCATCGAGCTCTACCTGCTCCTTGGGTGACAGCGGGTAGACCTTGCAGTTGGTGGGCTTCGACCCAGGCTCCAACTCGATGGCATGGTCCCACAGTTTCCGCGGAGGCAGGGCATCAAACGACTCCTTGGAGAAGACGTCCTCAAACTCCCGCAGGTACTCCGGAATTTCCGCCTCCACTCTATCATACCTCTTAGAGGCTTCAGCAAGGCGTTGCGAAATATTTCCGGTGGCGCGGATGTGTTCCGCCTCCGGCGGAAGGTTTACGTACAGCAAGCGCTCCCCTTCCGTCAGAGCGTCTTCCAGGCCGAGTCGGATGACGTCGGAATCGGAATTGGAAGGGGGATCCGGGTCAAATTCCGCTTCCGAGTCTTCTTCTGCAAGCAGTGGATGGGGGCCGGAACGACATGTCTGTATGAGCCGTTCGGTCTTCCGCTGCTCCTGGTGCTCCTTCCGCACTTCCGACCGGCACATGTGACACTTGGCTGGACATCGACTCATCAGTACCTTCCGAGTCTGCCAATTGATCTCCGGGTTGTGCTCTTGAAGCCAGGTAAACCCAAGGATGATGTCTTGCTTCCCCAGGCTGGTGACAGCGAAGGAAGTGCGTTCCGAGTGTCCATCGTAGCGGAGAATTGTGTCCACTATCTCCGTGATGGACCCTGCCTCATTGGGGCTTCCATCCACATTGAACACCGGGATTGCACGTTGCAACTTCCGCGTCGTCAGTCGGTTCCGTTCCACATAGTCCCGGTCCATAAACTGACCAGTGGCCCCGCAATCGACAAGGGCGGGTCCGGATTTGACTTCCGCCGTATCTGTCGTCTGGATCTCTACCTTAATGACTAGTGACTTGGGGCCAGGGGTGGCAGCAACGACATAGCGCTTCGGAAGGCGTCTCTCCCAAGGGCGGATGCGGGATAGACGGGGTGTCGGATTTGGCTTTTGTGTGACTTTATCCGGTGGGTCTGTATGAAGTGAGGGGAGTCGGGGCTTTTCATTCTCTACTTCAAGACAGGCAAACCGGTTATGTACAGGCAGCAGGGGCACACATCTCACCCGCTGCGCGTCACAAAATCCGACGCATCTTCCGCTTCCGATGCGCCATGTTCCGCATTTTCGGAAACTCCTTCCGCAGTAGGCACTCTGCTTATGTCCGCAAGTGCGAGGAACTCTGGAAGGAGCTCGAGTTTCTCCTCTGTGGTCATAAGCCGGATGTCAAATGCTTGGGGGCACTCGCGGGCATAGTGGCCTGGTTGTTGACATCGGAAGCAGGTGATAGTTCCGCGGCCTTTTCCGCGCATGCGGTCAACATCCATCGGGGCAGGGCCACTCTTCGAGGGAGGAGGGCTATGGTTCCTAATAGGAGCGGGCGGAGAAAGCGTCGGAAATACTTTCCGCATGGGAATGAATGCGCTTCCGGATTTTGGCACAGGTGGAGTAGGACGAGTGGAACTGCGCGTCATATTCCGGCTCGTCTCCACGAAGGCCTCATTTGCTTCCCTGTTCCGGGACACCCTCTGTGCAGCTTGGTACCACCCTTCCGGGTCATCAAAGTCCGGAGCTCCATCCCCAAGCAGCGCAACTTGGTTCTGGAGTGTCGGATCGAGTCCTCGTCGGAATTTGATGACGATCGTCTTGTCGTCATCATACTCCGCAAGGTCGATGAGCTCCTGGAAGCGATCGATATAGTCATCGACCGGATCCTTGGCCTGGTACCAGCTGGTCCCCTCGAGCTTCGTAAGGGCTGTGAGCTGCTCATTTTTTGGGCAGAACTGGTCGGAAAATGTTTTCTCAAAGGCGTCCCAGTCTCGGAAGTAGTTCCCCTTGCCCTTTGCTTCATGTCGGATCACCTTGTTTGCAAAACGGGATGCGCGGTCCGACTTGAAAAAGGACAATGCCTAGTGAATCCGAGCCTGGTCGTTCGGAAAGAGGTCTCCGACAATTGCGAAGTAGATGCTGCATGTGTTGAAGAATGCGCGTCCCTTCTCCCGATCTCCGTCAAAGTCCGCCGGAGTTGCGGGTTTGACCTTTGCTAACTTCGCGGACTTTCTCTCCTCCGCTAGTTCCGCTTTTCCGAAATCCGGATCATCCAACATTTCATTTCCACCACCTTGTGGAATATCTAACTTAGCCAAAATCGCTTGTAAGGCTGTTTCAATCGCGTCGGTCTTCATCCGGTTCCGCGTCAATTCCTCCTCCATATTCCGAAGACGATCGTCCGGATCCATGTCGGAAGGAGAAATGTGGGACGGGATTTCCGGGGTTGGGAGCTCGACGTAAGAAGAAGGGCTGTCGTACGCTGTGTGTGCGGAAGAGGTTGCGATCTCCGAGTCGCTGTCTCCAATTCCGAACGCACCTATGGCGGCTGCGACACGCAGTACGACCGCCGGTCCTCTATGGGAGAGACTTTTCTGCTGTAAGGGCAACCCTGGCTAGTTGTGGAGATCACACTACCACACAACTGACAAGGGGAAATCCAAAGTCT
This sequence comes from Gautieria morchelliformis, assembly GCA_015179125.1. Lineage (NCBI taxonomy): Eukaryota > Fungi > Basidiomycota > Agaricomycetes > Gomphales > Gomphaceae > Gautieria > Gautieria morchelliformis. The sequence goes on from WHVA01000330.1 coordinate 59,590, forward strand.
GTATAAATGAACAGAGCATACAAGAGAGGGGATTCTCACCTGACAAGGGGAAATCCAAAGAGAAAAGTCTAAGGACCCCCAATGTCAGCGAGCCCGTATTATACTACGCTGCGCAGCCAGGGACAACACTTGGCACCCGCCATCAACCCTGCACCTCCCTGACCCTTGATCGACCCTTGATGTCACCTATTACGCGAGTCGCTTGATTTCCGACACTGTTCCGAGGGTGGAACTCGGAAATTGGAGTGGAACTCGGAAATTGGAGTGGAACTGGGAAGGCGAACAGAACTGGTGGAAGTTCTCCCAGAAGCGGAATCATTTCCGAGAGCGGAGGCGGAGATGGAATCGGAATCGGAAGCGGAGTCGGAAATGGAGTCGGAACTGGAAATGGAAAACAGGGTGTCCCCTGACAGTACCGCAATGAGGTGTTTCTTCCTGCTATGGCAAAATTCGAAGAACGAATGACAAAGTTTGAAGGACCTGAGTTGAGGCGGATTGCTCCAATTTTGAAGGCTGGTGAGAAGGAGATCATACCACAATTTCATGATGAAAGCTGCCTCACAGTGAATGATTACAAGGCAAAGGCATGGCTTGGTCCAGGGCAAACAGTCTTACAGAAGAAGGGGCGTGGCCGCCTCATTCATGTTTCAGAATTTATCAATCCAATCACAGGTCATCTGGTGCTTCGTGATTCGCAGGGCAGTATCATTGCTGAGGCTCGGAAAATAATTTTTCCAGGGTCTAATGGTGATGCTTGGTGGGACACAGAACAACTGCTTGCACAGGTCAAACACACAATTCAAGTCTTCGAGAAGGCTCATCCAAATTGTACTGCACTCTTCATTTTTGATCAGTCTTCGGCTCATGCTTCCCTTTGTCCTGATGCACTCAGAGCCTTTGAAATGAATAAGTCAGATGGTGGGAAACAGCGGGTCCAACGGGATACCATCATTCCGGACTCCAATCCATTCCCAGAACACCGAGTGTCAGGGTCCATACATTTCCTTCCACAAGTTTCTATTTCCTTCCATGAGTTTCCGTTACCTTCCGTCAGTTTCCATAACCTTCCGTCACATTCCATCACCTTCTGTCACACTCCATCACATGTCACATTCCGTCACCTTCCGTAACCTTCTACAAGTTTCCGTCTCCCCTATTATGTAAGCCTTGCCAGCGCTATAAGACTGTAGCCCCTGTGGTGGCGTTTCCTCAGCTTGATCTCTGAGGATACCCACTACACAGGCAAGTCCCCATGTATCTATCGTTGGTAGAGTTATAATCTGAGGATACCCACTACACAGTTGGTCATTGTCCTAGTATCGGCTCTTATCTCCTTAGTATCTTTGGTTGTGGCTTCGTTATTAGTGTTGCCCTCACACCGAGGTGAAGTCCAGAAGATGACACTTCTAGATGGGTGGCCCAAAGGATTGGAGCATGTTCTTACTGAGCGCGGTTTTGATGTCCGCAAAATGTGGGCGAAATGTTCACCAGTATGCCCAATTGAAAACTTAGCTTGTTGCATGGCACGAGTGCTCAGTAAGCAGGATGACTTTGCAAATCAGGAGTCCATGCTTGAGAAACTTGTCAAGAAGGCTGGCCACGAGTGCATTTTTTTGCCCAAGTTCCATTGTGAGCTCAATCCAATAGAAATGGTAAGTCTTACTGCCACCTCTTCCAAGATCTTGCTTACAGAACTCACAGTATTGGGGCTGGGTGAAATATTGTTACCATGAGGTGCCAAAGCTGACCTTTGCTGAAGCCAAGGCAACTGCGTTACAGTACCTCAATGCCTGCCCCACAGATGTGATCCGGCGATTCATCAACCATTCCTGGAGGTTCATGAGTGCATACCAGAAAGGGTTGACTGGTGATGCAGCTGCATGGGCAGTTCAGAAGCAGTGACAACACCGCCAAGTTTCTAATCGGGTGATGATGTCAATTGACACAGTTTTGAACTAGAACTAGGCTACATTTGCACCTATAAAGTTCAATTTTTTGACCAAAAATTTTGGCCACCTTAAAGGGTCGTGGGAAATTTCAGATCGACACGTTTTTCGACGTTTTTCGACCCGCTGAATTCATTCCTGAGGTCAGTTTGGCGCCAAAAAATCCCTATCACTAGATATCAAAATTGTTGTGTTTGATTGTCCGCAACTGTACTCTACAGCTGTCTTCGGGGTCTAAGGGTTCATGCCGACCCTTCCGCTGATAAACCGTGACCGACACAGTGGTGCGGCGGCTAACAATGAAGCTGGTCAGTCCGGCTTTCCATACCGGCGTCCCTTATGTAAGGTATCGCTTGCTCTGAGCTTTCTCCCCGCGTTAAGGAATTCGATACTGAATACTTAATCTAGCATGTCGCTAAGAGGATTGTTCAGCCGCGCTCTCCAAAGCGCATCCAAGGCGCAGGCATTACCTACCATGGATAATGAGACACAGGTAGATGCAGATTTCTTCCTGTGCTATACCATACCGAACCGGCTACCCACATTTCAGGATCTAGTGTTATCTTCTCTGCGGGATCTCGAGATGCTCGGACAGGGTATTGACACGTCAGGCATGTTCAGCACTAATGAGTCGCTGGAGGATCTCGCCACACGACACCTGCCTTACTTGTTGGTGAAATATGTTGCAGCCGAAATGGAGAGCAGAATAAAGACTACGAATCGCGAGGAACGTATGAAGAGGCTTGGGAACAGCCAAGTGCGCTGTCTGACTGGTATTCCTAACGAGATAATGACATTGAACTGTTTTGCCATGAGTAGCGGGACTTGCAATCGTTTCTTCATTGGGTGCACCAATACGACATTATCTCAGAAGAGCAGCAGAAGCTGTATTTCAGGAAGTTAGCTGGCATCAGAGACCCTGCAAAAAGACGGGAGTTAAAGATCACACAGTTCAAGGCGGAGAAAGAGCTACGTAACAGCCTAGAGGCAAGTCTCGCTTCATCAGGCCAATATGCCCTTTATTTATATGCTATGGATATGTACAGGTAATTTGCGCACGTAAAGGGCGGTCTAGCGTGGATTTAAGTGATCAGTTTGGTTTAGTAGCATCAATGTTACCGCTCCCCGACGCGTCCGAAAGGGGACAGCAGGCTGATGACGACAACGACGACGACGAGACCCTGCGTGACATATATCTACTCGTTATTCGACTCGTATGGGTACAGGCGCAGTCTCAACTCGAAAGCATGGAGCAGGAGTTGGAGCTACTACATAGCGCTCCGCCGTTAGAATCAGAACAGCCCCAGACAAGAGCCCATGAGGATGAGACATGGAGACTGGATCTCCCCGTTAACACTAACATAGGTGGTTCGGACGGCAAAGGGCCATTAATGGATTCCCGTGGAAGGGTAAGAAACAGATCAGCTTGCGAGTGACGTGATATGGCTCATTAGACAAGCAGCCTCTCCGCCCCTTCACTATTCTTCCAGCAGGCACATCTTCGGATAGAGTGCGAATGCAGGCGGAAGTGTTTCGACCAGATCACAGACTACCTACTATGACCATGGACGAGTATCTCGAAGAAGAGAGGCGTAGAGGCAACATCATCACCGGAGGAGGGTCAGTACGCCACCAACAGGATCGCATTCAGTTAAACAATTGTTTTTTGCAGACCACAATCCCAACATGCTCCAACTCGCACTGAACAGCTGACGTTGGATTCTGAAATGGATGGTACTGGCGAAAGCGAGCTGAAGGCAGAAGAAAAGAGACAAGAAGAAGAACGTTGGGCTCGGTACACAGACATACATCCGAAAGGAGAAGGAAATACAATGAATCGAGGATGACCAATGTGACCATACTTGGTGATGTACTGTACCTAGGTAGTTGTGTATCGTTGTGTACGCGTCTTCATCGACATGAAACGAGCAACAGACACTCGCGGTGGGGAAGGTGCTTCGGAGAGGCCTTCTAAACAACTTCACACAGAACAAGTCTTCTCGACAGTGATGGCTTGCTTCACCGACGAATCTGACGTCAGAGCAAGCGATCTTACCGATAAAAAAGAACTCCCTGAAGACAGGCATATCTTCGGTCAGATATTCATGCTATGGCCCGTTATTAACAACAAATGTAAAGTGCAACTTAAAACTGGGTCTGACACTCTGGATCTTGTGTTTGAAGGGCCAAGCGTGCAAAGTCTTGGGTTCATGGTGAAGGACATGGTACGGATCGCGCTAAAGGGTGCAAGAAAGGAGGCCAAGCCAGCGGGGAGTTCTAGGGCATTGCCCTTCAAGCTCGTTTTCTCCAATGGTGCAATTGTACAACTGCTTGCCTCCCAAAAACGCGAGAAGGATGAAGTAGTGAATTTGTTTAAAGGTCTTTGTCGTTATGCATCTCCTTCTCGCACTAACCATCTTATGAACTTCCATAGTTATCGAGGAGAGCAAAAGAAGAGCAGACGAGGAGTGGTTCAACCCTCCCTCTGCAGTGGACCTTCTTCCTGAAACTGCCAACGAAGTTCCGTCCCAAGACAGTGAGGTTAATAAACCTCAGATCCACTTCCATCACAGCATCGATTCAGTTCCCAGAGATATATCCCTTGATTCGGCTCCCAAAGATACTCCCCTCGAACAACCTCCACGTCATAAGGACAAGCGGGTTAAGAAACGGGACACGAGGCGTGCTCGGGACTCCAGCAATAGGGCTACTTCGGATACTTCCACGACAGACCCAAAAAATCCGGCCCGATCAGATGTACTGGCGAAGAAGGCGAAGAAGAAGAAACAGGCGGCGAAACCTAGGAATGCTGAAGCACCTAATACCTCCATCCAACCCGTCCCCATGCCTTCGCCTCCCCGGGATCCTGCGCTCGACTTAGTTGCCGGATTCCACTCTAAAAAGGTGTGTCCGACAAAAAAGTGCATCATTACGACCTTTGGTGATTCTGATACCGCCTAGGGAGGACAATATACCCCTATAGCACAAGCCACTCATGGAATGGCCTGTTCGCTTGTAGGTATTGTGGCGGACGTGGGTGAGACCAAACCAACCCCAACTGGCGGTGAGCTTATACAACTTCGTCTGGGCCCACGTGCTCCCCGTAGAATGACAATATGGTCATAGAGCGTAGCAAGCGGTTTAATCTTGTCGATCCTTCCTCATCCTCTGGAAGTGGAATATCTGTGACCATATTTATTGCGGCACCAGACGAAGAGCTTCTACCCTCTGCGAGGTTGGGTCAGGTCCTATTACTCCGAAATGTCAAAGTGAGCCCCAGCATTACATTTCTCAGATGACTTTAGCTCGTACAGGTCAAGGACTTTGCTGGAAAACCACAAGGAACATGCTACAAAGATTCATTTCAATGGTGTGGATATGATCCGGCCCAAGGGAAGCATTTTTACACATCAACAAGGAGTTCATCTTCCCCCCTTGGGCCATCGTCTGTTAGGGGTTCGAACCACGATCCTTTCTTCAAGGTTTCTGCAGCCGAACTAGAGTATTTTGTCAAGATTTCTGACTGGTGGAGAGCACTCAATGAAGCTCAGCAACGCAATGTCGTTGATGATAGCCAGGGAGCTGGTAACATCCACCTCATCTTACAGCCACGTCGTAGCCGTCAAGTGGCCACCATTTCGGAATTTGAAGTGGGTGTATTTGTCGATTGTGTGATTGAGGTTAGTCAGGTGGGGTTGTGGGGTTAAAGCACACGTCAAGCTCACATTCGCGCATAGCTTCTAGAGGTTTGGAAGGGCGACATAAATTCAACTATTTATGTCACAGACTACAGTGAAAACGAACATCTTTACGATCAAATTGATGCACAGAATTATCCCATTGGTCAAAGAACATTAGTTGTCACCCTTTGGGATGGGCCACATGCTATGGCGGAAGACTTGGAAGTCAAAAGCTTTTATCTCCTCGAGAACATCAAAGTCAAGGTGGGGAGGACTGGCTACCTCGAGGGTTCGATAGGATATCAGGACAGGGGAATTCGAAAAATAGGACCAGGATCAACCCAGAAGAACTTCGCTGAACTCCTCCTGTAAGCCATCTGTTGTTGTACTCAGTGTCCAACCCTGTTGATGCATATATGAACTCAGTCGGAAGAAAGAATATGAAGAAAATCCACACCATTCACGAATTAAATATAACGAAGAACATGCCCAAGTACCGGAACCAATGCAGCAAGGTCATCAAATTACTGTGGCTAAAGAGCCTTCAAGTTCTCGAAGCAGTGCGTCACCAGCCGATATGCCCAACATTGCCTAAACCCGTAACAACAGACAGTGCTGTAGAATGTTTGCACACGGACCAAAAATGCAGCTCGATTGCCGAGCTGACGCAGTGCACAAGATGCCCCAATAGGTTCCGCATTCGAGCTCGAATCATTGAGTACTATCCCCGGGACATTAAAGACTTTGTGAGAGTCGAATGCAATATGTGCCATAGAATGTACGTGACCGGGCCATGCATTCAATGTTACGAAATCTTCTCATTGTATATCAGTCTGGATGATCGGTACAACCTGTGTCCAGACTGTGGAGACCTAGCCGACAGCTCGAGGACTGTGAGATATCAATTTGCGATTCGCGTAGCCGATGAATCAGGAGAACTGAACGTTAGCGTGAGCAACGCGGAAGCGGTGAGTCGGATCGAAAGTGGGTTGCAGTTGATCTGATGATATATTAGGACCTTTTCTTTGGTGGGCTAAGCGCCAGAGACGCCAGAGATGATACCGAGGCTTTGAAAACGCGACTTTCGCCGCTGCTTGGTCATTTGTACAAGTGGCATGAAGAATTCGACGACAAGGCCAAGAATGACCCTGGACGATGGTTAGACTTGTGTGTCTACAGCTGGGTTCCAGACGTGGATGAGACGTTGCGACTCTACAAGCTTTTCGGATGCCGCCTGTGTAAATTATAAATACTTATGTATCCAGCTTACGATCGGAAATGGTAGCCGAGCGCGGAGTCAAACTTACGCTGCATTGCCCCGAAGTTGGTGCGCAGCGGCACCCTGCTCACCATGCATCTTCCACTTCCGCCATGGCTGCCTATAGGGCTACTTCTCCCTCTCTTTGTTTCTGCACAGGTAATACCCCACACCCCGCAGTATTCTACTCACAATTATTACGTCCTTGAGCATGACCCCTCCAGTCTCGCTTCCGTGGCTGATGCTGCACACGCACTCGGTGTAGACATAGTTCAACAGGTGGGTGAGCTGCGCGACCACTGGCTAGTGCGCACGCCCAAGTCCGCCAAACCCGGCCATGATCCAGTACTCTCCAGCCACCGTGCTATCCAAGCTAGAGCTGCCTCATCCCATCACCTCGCGACCCGATCTGTAGAGGCACACCGGGCACGACATTTATCGTCTTCCATTCGTTCACTCCTTCCTCAGACCGTTCGACAGCGCGTCAAACGAGATGGCTACCTGGCGGCGCGGGCGCCCCCTCCAATCCGTCCCACTGCTGACAAGAACAATTCCTCACCATCCATTTCCCCCGCCCATGCACTGGCATCAAGACTGGGAATCGTTGACCCGATCTTTCCAGATCAGTGGCACTTGGTTAATGAGGAGTTCCCAGAGCACATGATGAATGTGACCCCAGTGTGGGAGGAACTCGGAATCACTGGCAAAGGTGTTTATGTTGCAATGGTAGACGATGGTGTGGACCACAATCACGATGATATCAAGGATAATTTTGTGAGCATTTGAGGGAACTCTTCTTGAGGGGACTACTGACAATCTTGTTACCAGTTTGCGGAAGGATCATATGACTTTAACGACCATGAACCTCTGCCAACGCCAAAGTTATTTGACGACCATCACGGGACACGCTGTGCTGGGGAAATATCTGCTGTTAAAAATGACGTATGTGGTGTAGGTATTGCCTACAATGCAAAGATAGCTGGATTGCGTATACTATCTGGGCCCATCTCTGATGTTGATGAAGCTCTCGCCCTCAACTACGGCTATCAGAACACGTCAATCTACAGCTGTAGCTGGGGACCGCCAGATGACGGTCTTTCCATGGAAGGCCCTTCCTATCTGATTCAGAAAGCTGTACTGGAGGGGATACAGAATGGCCGCGGTGGAAAGGGTTCCATATTCGTGTTCGCTAGCGGAAATGGCGCTGCTTCCGGGGACCAGTGTAACTTCGACGGATACACGAACAGCATCTTCTCTGTTACTGTTGCGGCGGTCGACCACAGAGGTCTTCATCCCATCTATTCAGAAGCTTGCGCCGCCAACATGGTCGTGACATACAGTTCTGGCGATGGGAAGAGCATTGTGTGTATATTGTATTTGGCACTATTGCTTAACACCAACACCCATGGTGCATCATTATAGCATACCACAGACGTCGGGAAGGGCAAATGCACTTCATCTCACGGAGGCACTTCTGCAGCGGCTCCAATCGCATCAGCGGTGTTCGCGTTAGCACTTGAAGCTCGGTAGGCGATCTGTGGTGTGAAACGCGACGACAGCTGACACGGAGACTATGTCAGCCCGGATCTAACTTGGAGAGATATTCAACATCTATGCGTTCAGACGGGATTGAACATAAACCCCGAAGACCCAGACTGGGAGAAAACTGCGGCCGGACGGCCATATAGCTACAAGTACGGCTACGGCAGACTTGATGCTTGGCAATTCGTAACAGCTGCGAAAACCTGGAGCCTTGTGAAGCCTCAAGCTTGGGTTGAAATGCCCATTTCTGAATTAGGCGGCGGCATGGTTGATTCGAATGAAGCGATGTTGGGCGGGCTACCCATCGTGCCTGGGGGCGTCGGAAGCACTATGTCGGTCTCTCACGACTTGCTCCTGGAGCATAATTTCGAGAAGCTGGAGCATGTTACAGTGACAGTGTGGATTAATCATACGACTCGAGGTGATGTCGAAGTCGAATTGCGAAGTCCGAATGGCATTCGAAGTGTGCTGGCTGGGCGCCGTCAGCATGATACCGACTCTACCGGATACCCAGGGTGGAGGTTTATGACTATCAAACATTGGTCAGTTAATTCGGTTTCGCCTGGCTTTTCCGTGCCCTAACAGGAACTTTTAGGGATGAGAATCCAATAGGAAACTGGTCATTACGTGTTTCCGATCAAAATGTCGAAGGGAGGTCTGGTAGACTACTTGGTTGGACTATGACTATGTTTGGGTCATCCATTGATGCATCCGCAGCTGTTCCTTATTCCCTGAGCCCCGTCTCTGCGTCACCCGGGAACCCTCTACCACCCGTGTCACCTAATGTGACCCAAGGGGGGACCAAGACTCACCCAAAGCCGACTGCACACCTTCCTGGCAGTCATGGGGCGGGGCTAGGGGAGGCCAGCAAGCCTTCATTTGGTCAAACAGACGACGCTGAAGCACCTTCAATTTCTACGACCCCAGATGAGGGCTACTTCAAGGGGATGTCCCATCTCCTCTCGAACACGACATGGCTTATAGGCGCGTTCGGGGCAGTGATCTTGTTTAGCATCGGTTGTGGGCTTTTCTTTTGGCGTAGACGAGTTCGCCGGAATAAAAACAAGCCGCAGTACACTAGTATTGCTCAGGGCGAAGACGTGCCGATGATGGATCATGGCAGTCGCACAGGAACTCGCGGTCCTGATGGGGGGCGAACAAAGGAGCTCTATGACGCGTTTGGTGAAGATTACGATGAGGACGCGGATGAAGAAACGGGTTTACGAAGACCTATGGATTCCAGCGGTCTCGAATTTCATTCGGGCTTTCTAGAGGACGATGATCCTCAATCTGCGACAGCGTCGGTACCTTATAAGGACGAGCCAGAGCAAAGCGATCCTCAGGAGCCTTCCGGACGCTCAGGGACGCCTGGAAGTGGCGATGATGGGAGCTGGGAACATGCGTCACAGCAAGCGCGCATGGAATAACGGATGTAACATTCAGTAACTTATATTTTGATTTTGTCATGCACAAGTGTGGGTGAGAAGCATCTTGGAGATTATAGACCATTCATTACAAGATACGTACGTATACAGGCGTACAACACAAAGCAATACAGCAACAAAACATTTAGGAGGTATAAGGCTGTCAGGCATTAAATCGCAATTTTTGACCATTTGCCACTCTGGTCCAAACAGCTAGTTCCTCGTACTACAGAATACCGTAAGCAATTACACTTTGGAAAGCTTTTATAAATCTTCACCTGGAGAATGGTGTCCATGATGGCAGTTTCTGTGTGACCCTTAGCCAGACAACGAGCACGGATGTCTACCATTGAAAGTTCCTCTCCAGAAGCATCTATGTCCATGTCAGTTTCCCCGTTGGGTCCTTTTCCTATACGAGTTACACCGCCAGATCCCATATCCTTTATTAGTCGGTATATGATGCTCAGTTCAGACTGGTCCGATTCGCGTTCCTTGTCTCCGTCATCAAGGAGACTCTCCTTGCTAACTTCCATGAGACGCAAGGCCTCGTCCACATCAGCAATCTCAACGGTATCGGCGAAGCGCAGTCGGGCGAGGGCCTGAGCCAAGCGTAACACGCCAAGGAGCGTGCGTGCAGACGTGTACGAATGTGTTTTGTTGTTGTCTTCTTGCTCCTTCTGCAGTTTCCGTAAACGTACGTATGCTCCAACAACATAGTCGGACACCTCGCGAGGCACGGTCGGCCGCCGTTCGCGCGCAAGTGCAATGTAATGGCTAAGTTCATGATAGTAGGGTGAGCATAAGTGCTCAAATAGAAGCACAGCAGACGAACCGCATAAGAACGGGATCAATTGTCTCATGCTCGAGTTCTGGATGTGAGTTGTGCATATGCACGTATGTAACATGCTGAGCAAGTCTTTCGTCGTCGTCCCGATTGGGTTTGTCCAAAATAAGGAACATAATGTCGAACCTCGATAGTAAAGCAGCAGGTAAATTAATGTTCTCCACTGGGGATACCTTCGGGTTGTAGCGTCCATAAAGAGGGTTGGCCGCGGCAAGAATAGAAGTCCGAGCATTCAGTGTCGTTGTAATACCGGCTTTAGAGATTGAAATGGTTTGTTGCTCCATGACCTCGTGAATTGCAGTTCGATCTGACTCCTCCATCTTATCGAACTCATCAATGCAACATATTCCGTTATCGGCCAGAACCAGTGCTCCGCCCTCTGTCGAGAGGTCAATTCAAGAGTCGGGCAATAGCTGAGAACGTACCCAAGACCATTTCATCCGTCACAGGATCTCGCATGACAGCGGCCGTCAGACCAACGCCAGACGAGCCTTTTCCTGTCGTGTAAACTCCACGAGGAGCCACCTTGGAAATATACTTGAGCAGCTGCGACTTTGCCACACCAGGGTCACCCATGAGACAGATATTGATGTCACCCCTAATCTTCATACCGTCACCCATATTTTTTGTTACACCACCAACAAGGAGTAATAACAATGCTTTCTTGATGTCCAAGTGCCCGTATATCTCAGGCGCAATACTTTGCGCCAACTTGGAATAGAGGTAACTGTCATCCCGGAGCTCGGCAACAGCAGCGTGTATCTCTGGTGTCAGTTGCATATCGCTGTACTGTTTTTTGAGTTGATGGATGTGGTGGACTTCGAGATACGTGTCCGTAAGCAGACCTGCTCTAATGGCTTGGAAGCCCGTGTAGGGCGTAGGCAGAAAGACGCCACCAAGATGGACAACGTCCCCAGGGTTCATTGCACGAGTTTGGTTGCCGTATGTATGTGCCGTCATAGAACGTGGAATATGCCCAACAGGTACCTGGTCAGCCTGGAAAGAGAGTTTATTCCTGGTCAATTGAATGAAGCTTCAACCTACCATCTCTTGAATCTTGACTTCTTGGAAAGGGCTGAACCTGCACGCTCTGGTCTGCATATGTAGCGTCCCCTTCCGATTATTCTGTTTGCAAGCCTCTTGGTTGGGGCAATCAACCAATGGCGTGAACTGCTTGTTGGTAATCTCCTGGAAGATTTCTGAGCCACAGCTATCGCAGGTATAGGCATTCACGAGTAGAAGAGGCTTGACTTCTGATACGCGTGTGACTATGCCACGGACCGTTATGAGCTTGCCTAGGTTGGCGCCTTTCACGTCACGCACGGCCATGGCAACGTCTGATCGTAGTGGTTGAAAGTACAAGTTGCTGATCCCAATATTTAGAGCTGGGTGAAGTTGGCATCAAGCATCAATGGCTTACTATCTCCTCATCAGCTCTGGAGGAAATCCAGGTCTGCCTTCTTCTTGATTTTGGGCATCTCGCTCTTGTCGTTGATGTAAGATTACATCAATGACCTCGTCATGATGGGTGATGTCCCGCGAAGGGACTGGCATGAGTTCATCTACCACCTCGCTGAACAGTTGGACATATCGCCGAGTATTATTACGTATGCGAAAGACAAGTTCAGCGACTGTCTCGTGCTAGGGTGGATAGCAAATTAACCACTCGATCGAGTAAGACATTTAGAAACGCGACGTCACACCTCCGCTATATCCTCAAGGTCCATGGAAAGCATTTGCTGTTCTCGATTCGCGATGCGTTGCTGCAGGCAGGAATAAGCGTCTGTATCCCCCAGAAAATGTGGGCCTTACCAACTGGTCCATATATTTGGGTGCCTGTCTGCGATATTCACCATTTCCATCTATGTCCATGTCTGCAACCCTGTCTGTGATGCTTTCTCGTTCAGACGTGAAGCTAGACAAGAAAGCCTTGATTTTTTCTGGCACGATAAATGCGCACGAATTAACAAGAGTAAGACGCGTTTGTCGCGTGAAACAGACCTTTCTCATCGTTAAAATTTACACCTGCCTCATAGCGCGGTAAGCTGGCCATCGCAGAGTGACAGAAGTATGTCGCGTTGGGTGGATGTAGAGAAAAGACGCGCCAAGCGCCGCTCCAATTCCATGTGAATTTCGCTTACCCACCCTTCGCCCAGAAGTAGTGGTACCCATGGCTCGTTCTTCTCACGTTTTACGATCTTTTTAACGCTATTGTGCATAATATGACTCCCAATAAGCGCAAGAAGTGCGTTCTTGATGACGACTCACAGACTGAATCCTCAAGAGCACATAAAGCAAAACGATTGAACGAGGTACTAAAATATCCACGTAAACCAGTGCATGGCCTTATTACCTTTCAGCCACGACAAAGATCGAATTCCATTGACTCGCCGAGTGAATCCGAAGATGCCTTTGCAGTGGGTCCTAGAAGCGATATACCTAGCAGAACCACAGCCCGTACGCAGTGTAGTACCTCTGCAACACAGCGATAATCTGACACTTTATAAGCCTATACCCGTTCCTTTTTGCCCTTGAAGTCTCCCCACCGCAGGTCACTCTCTGTCGATTCTGTACCAGACAGCAATCAAAGAGCGAATTCCATTGAGTCGCCGAGTGAATCCGAAGATGCCTTTGCAGTGGGTCCTAGAAGCGATATACCTAGCAGAACCACAGCACGTACGCGGTGTAGTACCTCTGCAACACAGCGATAATCTGACACTTTATAAGCCTATACCCGTTCCCTTTTGCCCTTGAAGTCTCCCCACCGCAGGTCACTCTCTGTCGATTCTGTATCAGACAGCAATTTTTCAAATGACGGTGGTACACGGTATACGCAGGCTTTTAAGCCCTTCCCGATTTTTGAAGGCGTCGTAATAACCCCACATTCGCCCCTCGATATTCCTGGTGTGTAATGACGTGATTGACGATGCTATAACTGACGTATATACCTGTTCAGCAGATCCAGTTTATACTCCATTCATCGACGAGATACCCGAGACGCGTGATCTTCACATTTCAGGGGAGACCAAGCCAAACCGCTGGACACTCCCAGTGCGACTCTTGGACCATTTCACAGTCTACGATGAGAATGGGATGTACTTACCTTTCGCTCTAGTCGCCGCAAGTCTGATATCGAATACCTCACAAAGACAGATTCGTGCCTCCGGACTGGTGTCTCGATGTCTTGAAGATTTGGAAGATAGTGACTCAGATATTTCAGAGGTGGACACTCAGCCTCTAGTATCTTTGCAACCACTCAAGGACTTCTGGACGGACTACAACACTGGTCAATTGTAAGTCCTGGATGTTACAATTTCGTAATGAAAAAAAGGCGGAAACAAAGTCCCTGACCACACCATCAATACAGGGATGGCGTCTGGGGTGCACGGACAGTCGGTGTTGCAACTAAGCATGGATGGTACATCCTCCGGCAACCCGCACCATTATACACGACGTATTATCAGCCGTTCTGGTCATCCCATCATTTGACGTGGCTCGCGGCCAAAGCCATTCGACATGACCATGGTTTGTCGTTTAAAAGTTTTTGCCGACAAATGGAATGTCGGGAAGATGATGAGGCCGTTTTGATATTGGGAAGAAATTTGGTAAAAGAGGATATAACTGCTGATTATGTGGTGTGTGGTGTGGATGCGATGCTGCAGTCCTAGCCTGGCTTGCACGAGCTCACAGGCGATGTTTTTATAGACTCTTTATCTGAAAGATCAGCTTTCATCTAAAAAAAATGTTCACGATTGCACAAAGTTGCTCAAGTCTCCCCTGCTCCGATACATCGTCCACCGTGCAGATATCATTGGTCAATCTTTGCATCAGTTTTTGAATCTGGAAGTGTTCGATGGGGCCATTTCAGCCCAACATGTTGCAGAAGAAAGTGTTGTCGTTCCCGACAAGGCACTCACTATCACGATGCCATTTGTACACGAGCTCACCACCGGATTGTTCCTGAAATCGTTGCTCAAGGCTGGGAAGACGCTGGACAGCCATGACCGCGGCAATATACTTATTCAAGTTCCTGATGTTCCAGATATACTTCATCCGGATCGACCAACTAACATCGACTGGGAACAGCCCGTCAGCGGCTACCCCGATTATTTTAGTAAAGTTTATTTGGACGGGGAAGCATACATGGTACATTGTATTTCTTAAACACGAGTGTCTGCTTATCTGCTTATTCTAACCTAGGTCGGTGACGTCGTCATGGTGCATTTTTTGCCCTTACCTCCTGCTGGATTATTAACGTGTGGCAGGTCAACCCAGGTAAAGACGACCAGACGCATAGGGCGAAGAGTGCTCTAGAGGCATGTTCACAGTCTCGCAAGAATAAATTTGTCAACAACGTCTGGTATGTCTCCTGGTCACTTCTACTGACTTTAGATCATGTCGTCCCGTTGCATCCCGCAGGTTTTGTCAAATTATCTACATGTTCAGAAAGACTGCTTCATCTAAGATGCGGACCACTGAGCCAACAGCTCATGTGCAGTGGTATGAGCATGGTTCTAGGACCATTCTTCAAGAGACCGCGCATCCCTATGGGCTATATAGTCTCGCTGAGTGCACGGACATCCCGCTTGGGTCGATCCTTGGACCTTGTGTTGTACAACACCTCAAACCTGGTGACGAGGAACCGAATGATTATCACTGCAGGTACTTGTTTCTTCACACTCAAAGTGCCATCCACAATGCTGACAATGTACATAGCTTCTTGTGGGATGTTGCTGAAGCCCGCTTTCTTGATCAAGCGATTCTCCAGCAGCCTGGTCATAACCGAGGTCCCCAATGCCCTTGCTGCGCTTTTAACGACAGACGCGACCGAGATACAATTCATGAGAGTTTTATTCACTCTGAAACCTCTGGTGAAGTCCAAGGAATCGAGTATCACAAAGATGACTTTGTCTACATTGCGGCCAAGCCTGACCAACCATACTTGATTGGACAAATTCGTCGTTTCATTGTCGATCGGGAGCTCACAGTGCAGAACTCCAAAGTGGAATTAACGCTGCTCGGTAGGTTCGATGATGTTGCCCGTGCTATGGAGGGATCCGGGGCTCGACAGGATGAGGTGAGAAAATTCATGGGAGGGATAGAGTAATTGATGTTCAATTCGTGCAGGCCCGGTTATTCTTGACCGAAGAAGTGAAGGCTTTCTCTCTATCTCTTATTGAAGGGAAATGCTTTGTCGGCAGCAAGGACCTAGTGACTTCACAAGATTTAGATGACCATTTCTATGTTGACCGATGGGCTTCATCGCTCGGTGTTCGTAGCCTCCAGGATCTTAGCCCTATTGAGCACTCCAAGCTTGCTGTTTGTAAGTCATGTTTTCGCGCCGCAAAGCAAGAGCAAGAAAATGCTCGAGCCTATAAAACTTGCAATGCGCCTCTTAAGACGATGGAGCTTTTCGCGGGTGAGTTTACTGTTGAATTTTTTCCAGCTTTGCTTATTGCCGCAATAACGTTGTGCTTATAGGCGCGGGTGGTCTCTCAACCGGACTCGAACAAAGTAAATATGTCCAGACATTGTGGGCCGTGGAAATCTTGCCTGGTGCAGCAGCCACTTTCCAGTCGGTTTTCTCCTTTCCACGTGTTGCCTGCCGTCTTAGAGTCCTTTCTAGAGCCAACCATCCAGCAGCCATCGTCTACAACCAGGACACTAACATGTGCCTTCAAAATGCTATAGATGCTCGTGTGGGCAAGCTATGTGAGCCATTGAGAAGTATCTCTGATGGGAAGGAGCTCCCCCCTATGCCCCAGCGCGGAGACGTTGAACTTATTACTGGTGGATTTCCTTGCCAGTCATTTTCTGCCATGAATCATCAACGCCATAAGAGCCATGAGGACATCAGGTAGCTTATATTTAGTTTTCTTCAGTGTGCGTGTTGTGCAATATTAATGCATAGGACCACGTTGGTGGCAAACATGCTTTCCTATGTCGAATTCTACGAGCCTCGATATGTCCTCATGGAGAATGTAAAGGGCCTCCTTCAACATCACAGCTTGCGCTCTGGTTCTGAATTGGGTGGCGAAGAAGACGAAGAAGACGAAGAAGACGAAGAAGGCAAGACGGTCAAGATGTCAGTACTGAAGTTCGTGCTGCGAGCATTACTTCGTCTTGGGTTTGTCCACCAACCTTGTGCTTCTTTGTGGTCCGTTTCTTTCGTCTGATGCATGAATTGAGCAGCTATCAAACACAGTTCAAAGTGCTGCAAGGTGAACAAGCCAGTTATACCGGTTGTTCGTTACATTGACCAATTAACGTGGCTGACCAGCCGCGGACTACGGTTCACCACAGCGTAGAGAAAGGGTCATCTTTTGGGCTGCACGACGTTCCGAACTACTTCCTGAATATCCTTTACCAACACACGTAGCCTCCCAGTTTAGGAATCATGTACTTTCCCTCCCCACGCACGACAAACTTTATCCTGTCCAGCGCTCCGATCAGAATTGTGCTCCATTCCGTGCTCTCGTTGTGGCAGACGCCATATCTGATTTGGTATGTTCTACAACCGGCATACAGTTGGTTATTCATCTCAATCATGGTTCCAGCCCGGATTTGACTGGAAGAACCCTCAAGTTATATGCCCGGAAACTGATTCAGAGGTTGCAGAGACAAAGCGAAGACGTAAGAAATACTCGGAGCGCTCCGCCGTCTCTTCGCCACTGCGCACACTCGTTGGCTTTCTGGAACCGGTTAGTTATTCCACGTCTCCTAAAACTAGGTACCAGCGGATGCTTCGGGGCAACAATGAGCAAGTCACCCTTCATTGTTCACGAACTTTCAGTGCGCCCATCGTCGAAAGGTGAATACCGTGCATAAATAACATACACCGACATCTCTCAATTACCATGTACAATCAGAGTATGGCATGCTTGCAGTCACAATGTGAATGGGCCTCACGGTAAGCTTCCATAGTCATTGCATCAGAGCTAGTATTATGAGCTTAGTTTACCTCCTCGGTACTAGATCTTCCCCATGAACTATGGACCCCGGCGTTACTTAAAGTATCCAAAGATACAGTACAGCTTAATACCAAATGGCAGCGTAAGTAATTCTATATACATTGTGATGAATGCCTCGGTAAACCGAATATACAGAGCAATTCAGCCGACTCAAATGGAAAGAACCGTTCAACACGGCACTCACGAGCTGTCGCCCCTTCAATAAAGGCAGTAAAGTCCTACATCCAACGGTGATGGCACTATTTATGACCCGCTTGTGTATTGACTGAACTTGCGTCTGATAGCAAAAGCGGATTATCACAGCCCGGGAATGTGCGCGTTCTCAAGGCTTTCCCGACTCTTATGAGTTTGTTCAGGACACGAAGGATGAAGATGGTGGACCGGCAGCTTGGGTGAAACTGTTGGATACTGTATGTCCTGCCATTATGTCGCGTGTGCTTTTTGACTGGGTTCTTATTTAATTCCAGATACATAAACAAATCGGGAACGCTGTACCTGTTCCACTTGCTCACGCATTAGGGAAATCTTTAGGTAAAGCCCTTGTTGACCAGTGGCTACAGGCGGGTACCTGTAACGACCGGGAGGACTGTAAGAACACTGTCGCTGATGACGATTCTGATGGTCAGTCCTCGACACGTCACCATGAGCACTCAGACTAGTCAGGAACCAAATGGTATCAGTGCAACTCGAAGTGCAGGTGGATAGTAGGCATTACCAGTGGGCTTACACGAATGCTATATAGGAAGCCCAGTGATAAGTACTATATTATAGACAGTGCTACTTCTCGAGGCGTAGAATGTCCTCCACCCTCTTAACCTTGTCTTCGTTGCCTTGACCATCCGTGATTTCCCTATCAATGCGAGTACCGATTCTGATATCCGTGGCAATGCGAGGTGCCCCTTTAGCATGGACGGCGACATGGCAAGCATGTATCGCATCAGACACGGCAGACTGATGAAGAATGGAAAGCAGAACCTTGAGCAGCGATAGACTAAGCTAAACAAAAGCATCGACGAACCCATGGCCCTTCGATGTTTGTACCATATCCGCTTCCAGACACTAAACATGGGTTGGTATAATGCAAAGTGGACGCTTACTGCATCTGCAGTGCCGCCATGTCAACAAGTCCGCAAAATGACAAAACAGGACTTACCTTGTATCTAACACCAGTCTTCTCGAGTACTCGCTGACACTCGGCTATGTATATCGCGACCTAGAGGATATGGTCAGACATCCGGCGGAGTGCCAGCCTGGGTACTAAACAGACGAGTCGGACAGTCCCATGGGAATGAGACAAAAATCTGAAAAATTCATCAAGAAAGATTACGTCGAGCTCCTTGGAGATTCAGACCTGCTGTTGCATAAAGATATGTCGACTCGGCCATCGAGAGGATGAGGTCACGGTGACATAAGCAGCCCGTCACAACCTCTTGCTATTACGATGGCGCCCTCGGCGTCGCTGCAGTCGCGCATCAGTGCGTTTGAGACACTTGATTCCGGCATTAACAATGGGTTGAAGGGGGGGTTCGACTTGCGTCTTTGAGTATACCTCGCAAACCTGTTCAGCAAAATATCCTGGACTCCGACTCGACATCTCCCACTGCTGACGCTCTTTGTGCCATTCCTCCAATACAGCCTGTCGCAACATCATCAAGGCCATCTTCGCCTGTTGCTCTTGGACGCAAGTCATCTCTCATTGACTTCAGCGAACTCGTGTCTCCGAAGCTTAAACCGGTTTCAGTAGATGGAACGGGATCGACTAGTAGCACCATGTCCTCAACTTCTACGTCGGAGTCATCAAGAAAGCCTCAGCAGCTTTCCCGGGCGCCACAGCTTCCTCCCTTACCGCCTCGAAAGCCGTCTTTTACATCACTGAAAGTCCAGCCATCGACCATACCTACGATGATACCCCCGCCTCTTCCCAAACGCCACGCCTCTTCTCCCGTGTCGTTACCGGAGTCCAAATATCCTGGCAATTCTTCCCTTCTCAACGCGCCTCATTCACATACTTACCCACCGGCATCGCCTGGACGTGGTTCGTCCCCGGCGTTCCAAAGTCGGCATATGCCTAACTCTTCCACCTCGTCCTTCCATTCCGTATCACTGTCATCCGACGGCGGTGACACTAGGGAGTCTCTTGATGGCTCATATGAGGCCGTGAGCTCTACGGCTGCCACGAGCCCAACCACATCGATGCAGCATGACTGGGAATACAACTTAAACCTCACTCCGAAGTTACCCCAGCGGCAGTGGCAGAAGCAGGCCACACCTTCTTCCATCACTCCGATGATCAACCCATCACCCGCGACAGCCCGCCGCCGGCCGCCACCACCACCGCCACAACGGCTGCCTGTGAAAAATCCATCTCTACCACCGGTAGCTTTAGCGCACTACCGTCCAGCACCTCTCCCTCCGAATGCTAGAAAACGATACGACGCTCTGTTTGAACGAAACTTGCCCCAAAATCCCCGCAAGGGACGTGCTTCTGGTTGGCGAGGGCTATCGGTGGACCTTCTCACGAATGGAGAGAAGTCTAACTTTATGGAAGATTCCTCAAGGGAGGAGAGACTAGACGGCAGTGTCATCAAATCCATTTGGAGTTGCTCAAAACTTCCGAGGGTTCGATTACGAGAGATCTGGTGAGTGTGTTTCTCCTCTGCCACCCCTCCCACACGTTGCATTGACCAATTACTAATAGGATGGAGTGCGACCCGGATGGTCTTGGCTCCTTAGATCGAGACGCATTTGCTAAAGGGATGTGGCGAATCGACGAGTTGCTAAGTCGTGCACACCAGCAATTACCGAAGGCGACATTACTTTCATCCAATTCCATTCCTTTATCATATGCTCCTCGTGCTCCACCCGCGCCTTTACGAAAACCGACCTTTCTTCTTCGATAAACGGTTTCTTTTGTAGACCTTATATCATGTTGCTTGCTAAAGTCTTATCATTTCCTGCGTCGTTCGCCTTCACATCACATCATTCATACACCACGTCCGCCTCCCTGGGGTCCAGTCGAGCTTATATACAGCCTATGGTTCAATTACTACAATACTGTCCGCCCCTGGTCGTATATCTGAGCCAGGAGTCCTAAAACACCAGCATCCCGAAGCTCATCATCGTCCTGGCGCTCTGAGCTGACAGGTAAAAATGTCTTTCCAGTCTTTCTCATGGAAATCTCATCAACATAAGAGTCGCCAAGCTCACTCCCCACCCCACCGTCGGGCGCACGATCCTCATCTCGCACTGCAGCTATGGACACGGACTGCACTGGCGTCTGATCTGCGGATCTGGCAGGATCTCTAGGTAACGTTCGGGAGGTGACCGCGGATCGTCGTCGTGCAGCTCCCCTTGCAGTGGTCTGCTGCAGAGCCCGGTCGTAGTCCTGCGCGCGGTTGATACCAGTTTCACTCCCGTCGAATCGACCGTGCGAATGCGACCGTCTTCCAATTGCCGTGCGGTGCGCTACACCATAGTCGGCCAACTTACTGAGATAGAGAGACCCATTTGGATCGGTCGGATTCCATTGTGGATTAGCAGCCTGCAGCCACACGGTAATTAGTTTGGATGAGAGACACAGGGCAAGTCATACCTTGAAATTGAGGAATGACTTCTCCATCTTACCCTCTTTGGACATGAAGCGGTCCTCGTTAGCCTCTGTTGGAGCACCGTACTGTAAGAGAGGACATCAACGACTCGTACTCAGTGGAACCATATATGGTCGCCACCTTTACGTTACCGTGTCGCTTGAAATCAAACACGGCGAAGCTGCAAACGTAATCCAAGCCATCGATATGTACCGAGAACTCGCGGAAGAAATCCACAATGGCCGGTGCGCATGGTGGGAGGGAATACCATAAAATAAATGGGGTCAACACTACAGAGAGCAGCTCCTGTGCGAAGATAACCACTTTCATCTGGAATAACTGTCCAAACTCCTTGTGCACCTTAACGATGGGCCTATTAAATGTAGCTCTGCAGGGAAATAACATTCATACCGACTGAGAGTGTAGTTTCCCTTTCCATTCAGCCGGCATATAGTGCGTGTAATGAACAACCTCCGTCATTAGCAGCTCAGGATCAAATACCATGTTCTCTTCTGGTACCATGCCTCGTGCAACTGCTAGCACAGATCCGAATACACCAACGTAGAACAAAACAGTTCTGTGAGGGGTGATTTCGAAACCTAGAAATAGATCTGGGTCGATGACTGAGGCTAGTAATAGGACAGCAGCAAATGAGCCTGCTATGAATGCCACGAATCTATTGCAGTATCAATGAAGAACTGGGAGGTAATTATAAGTCTTTACCTCATTACTATCGCCACTTTCTCATTTGGGAACTGTCCGATGTACATACTTGCAGTAGGATACGATTCTGCCAGGCGTCGAGCGAACAAATGTGGCAACTCGTTGAACTCGCGAAATTTCCATTCCGCAAAAGGGGTGTACTTTCGTCCACTAAGTGACGAGGGGTTCTTGTGATATTCCTGATAGAAAATTGCTTGAGTGAGCGGTCTGTGCAACTATAATATGTTCTCACCTCGAAATAGCGGAAAAAAGAGTGCAAAAGAATGTAAGGGACGATGAAGGGTACTGAGATCGCGTTCAAAATCCCCATGAAAATGAAACGCCGTTTCAATCTGGACAAAAATCACTGGGAGGCCAACACAAACACTTTATGCTGTACACACGCACTGTTCGATCAGTGCCAGGCGGTTTCTTTCTTTGAGGAAAACTCGGTTGACTTTGCCACTCCTGTCGAATAACCACCCCAACAGACAAAAGCGAAGGTTCCACTCAAGAGCTTGGGTCAAAGTGTCCCCCTTCCCTTCGCCATGTATACTCCCACCCCCGTGAATACGTAGCATACGTGCTAGATACCTTGGAATGGGCGATCGTAGATCCAAAAGTTCCTTATTAAACAACGCGATCAGATAGTTCTCTTGCCGCATGATGCGATTCGCAACGTCGTGAGCATCAAGTTTCGCCGTGAGGGGAGAGAAGCCAGGATTGGAGTCGCTAGCAGAAGACATTGCAGTAACAGGGTTTTCGTCGCGTATAGCACCAATACGACGGACGATCTCCGGCCAGGAAATGGTTTGGATATCCGCCTTCACACAGAACAAACGTGGCGCATGAGCGTTTGGACTCGGACGGGACGAACATGAAAGCACCCACATCGGGGATGCCTAAAAGATGAGTATAAAACCGGTACATATCTACCAGTCGTAAAACGTGAAACACGAATTGTACGACCTGCCAAATATAAAAGGTGCCGAAGAAAAAAAAGAACAGCGAGGAGAAGCCTGAGAACCTGACAGGGCCATATCAGTCTGTGCCGTGCTATGAAAGGTGAGGATTCACTTCGTAATACATTGAGCCACTACGACATCTGAGAGCCGTGACATATGCTCTCGCTCGTGGCGAATGCGAGAGTAGTCGACACAACCCAGCAAAAAGGTGGAAAAGGCAATGACGAATCCAAATGTCCTGAAATTCAGAGATAAGCGTGTTGTACTATGACAGGACTGAAAAACAGACAAGAGATTGAGTCCCTGCGACAGCGCAATACAATAAATACCTTTCCCTTCGTAATAGGAGTACACTTCTTGAAGATATAGGTCAAGATTATAGACATTAACCCAGTTCCAAAGCGCACGCTCATAGGCGTCGAGCCCCCTCATGGGCTTTGGGGGGTCCACTGGACGCACCTCGGTGGTTGGAGGTGCATTCAGGTCTGAAGGTTTGGGAGGCATAGATACGTGCACTGGATGGGTAGTGGGGAGAACGCTTGAGGGAAGTCGTGAAGATCTCGAGTTTCGGGAGCCAGCTTGTACTTTGGATGGCGCGGAGGCTTCAAACATGAGACTCTGAGGGACTTCATCGTCGTCTGAGGATGGATCGTCATTGTGTTTCAGCACATTCAACTGTGAGTCCGCATTCCACGAGACGTGACGAGCTGAGCCAGATGGAAATATAGAACCTTGATATGCCTGCGGTGTCCCCTCGTCCTCATCTTCTTCCAGCAGTGACGCGGCCTGAGAGTAACCTTGGTAGTGACGGCCCATGGGATTTAACAAACCAAGGAAGGGACGTGATGCTGAGGGAGAACGATACCCAGAGGCGCGTAAAGATTGCGACGTTCCATGAATATTACGGGTCGAGCGAGGAACTAAGTCTGACATGAAACCAGGGAGCTGCTTTCGTTACAGAACAAACGCACACATACGCATGCCTACGTAATCGAGGGATTTCTACAGATCTGATACAGTACAGTATCGTGTAAAGGTTCTTGTACCTCTACTGCACAGTAAATAGTTAAGACCTGCTGTCCTCGTCAATAAAAAACAACTTCAAAACTTGTCCAAGCGTTTTCAGAGCCCTTTCTATGGTTTCATCTGTTCCCACAAACGTCGTGCGGAAATAGGGTTGCTAGTAAGTAAGTTAATAAAGATTATTGTGTGGCGCTAGTAGTAAGCCAGCTCGGATGCTCACATCTAATATGTGATTGGTGCTTGAGGCCTGTTCTGCGATAGAAGTGTCCGTAGGCAGCATAGCGAACAGCACCCCTGGCATAATCAATAGGCTATGATTAAAGCACATCTTGAATAGCTCATCCAAAAGCTCCCTCGTGTTTGTCTTTGGGCCTGTCTGTGGCCCAGGATCAGTCTGAATAAAGCGCGGATGCTTGGCGATATGTATTCTGATGAAGAAAAACATCCCTGCGATGGGTAGTTTAGTGCTCGCAAGTCCGTGATCCCCTATCTCGCGCTGGAATGTTTCGAAAAAGAGGTTGCGCCTCCGCTCATACTCGTTGCGAAGTCCCCATAGCCAGCGGAAGTAACCATCCATGCCCCACCCAGATGGCGCTAGTATCTCGGCCATGAGTGATTGTCCAAGTCCATTCGGGTGTTGGGTACTGTTATCTGTCAGGATTTCGAGCTTGCGCGAGAACAACTGATTGCTTGTGATCCATCCGATACGCATATTCGGAGCAATTGTCTTGCTTACTCTGATCCGGATAAGGTCTCAGCGAATGCAAAAGAGCCACTATGCGAGTAGACGTACGAATCGATACGTATGACTCGGCCGTCGACATCCAGGGAGAGAAAAGAAGGAACTAGACTGTCCAAGAAGCTCGAGATAATAAGTGGTGTAACATCGCTTGCAGACTGGCGTGCCGAGGGTAAAACGGTACTGTCGTACTGAAAAAAGTAATACGGATCTAGGTGATGTTGGGTATCTCATTGACTGATTATTTTTATTTTAGTTGACAGACATCATACCATCCTCGAGAATAACGACATCATATTTCTGTGCTATGGCATATATCGCATGACGTCGTTCTAGTGGAAGTGTTGCCCCTGTAGGGTTTTGACCAGTGCTATTGATGAGTTAAGGTCAGTATGAAAATCTTCGCAACAGCGAGTTTCGCAAGAGAACAACACACGGGATGCAGTAAAGCACATGGGGCCGCCTTCCCCTGACTGCTTCATCCCATGTACTTAATATAGCCTCCATATCATCCGGAATAAGGCCCATTTCGTCGATTTTGACAGGCTGCCAGCGCACACCCTGTGCAATCGGTGCATTAGTCAGACCGCAAAAGGAATATTCTTCCACGAGGAAGGTATCTCCAGGTGTTCCCAGGAGACGATATAATTTAGTGACGGCGTCGGCATTGCCCAATGTCAGTGTGATGCTTCGTGTCGTAGCATGCGGGGCGTGCAGGTGTTCATTCAATTTTGCGAATTGCTCTCGAAGTGCGTCTAGGCCCAAGCCTGTGCCGTACTGCATAGCTACCGAGAGATCTATCGCAGAAGAACCTTTTCCGTTGTAAGCACTAAGTTTCTCGGTTGGAGCGGAGTGATCAAGCCAAGATGAGACGGAGCCCAATGTTGACAGGGCTGGGACGTGAAAATCGACTTGAGCCAGTGGATACAGCGCTGGGTGAGGGTCACCTATGGTAAGTATATGATACCTCGTACTTGAGAAGTATAATATTCTAAATGCCATATTGACACACCATTGGCAAGGGATGTCATTTGAGGGCCAGCGTCGTATAGTGAGCGAATAAATGTCTTCATAGCGTTAGGAAGTCTCTTCTGAGCTTCAGAAGAAAGATGATGAAACAAGTCTGGAGTAGCTCTTGCAAGTCCCTGATCTGCTTGCTCCATCTGAGAGGGCATGACCATGATGAACGTTAGC
Source organism: Gautieria morchelliformis (assembly GCA_015179125.1). Taxonomy (NCBI): domain Eukaryota; kingdom Fungi; phylum Basidiomycota; class Agaricomycetes; order Gomphales; family Gomphaceae; genus Gautieria; species Gautieria morchelliformis. The sequence goes on from WHVA01000330.1 coordinate 85,465, forward strand.
AGGCAGTGTTATGTAACTAGTAGCTTGTGAGCTCGCGATAAGACAAATCCTGGTACTTCGAGCGAAATCAGGAGCATGGCAGGAAGCAGCGGTGTACTACTGATAACGGCAGGTCACAAGGGGAGAGAGCGTAGCGCTTACGGTATCGAAGCGCCTAGCGCATCAGCTCGGTGGACCGCTGAGTAGGCCCAAGCTTCGCGACAGTGTGCTGGCAGGTCTCTCGCTGATCAGCTGTGTGAAAATCGGCACAACTAATCAGCTCGAGTGGGACCGCTACGCAGTAGGCTCGAGTCGTCACGGCATCTCCGGGGAGAGCTTCGCGACAGTAGAATTGAAGTGCTCGAAGTGCACTATAACTACACAGCTATCCTATACTACGTAAGTTCGAAGAGGGAGTGGCAGGAGAAGTGTGGAAGCGGTCACAAGGGCATCCCAACTGCTCCATTACGCGTTACCAACTAACTTACTAAAAACTTTCCAAAAATTCTTTCAAGTAACTTACTAATTATACACAGTGGCGCAGATAAGGAACTCTATGGCGCAACCATAGACAATAGTTAGATGTATATAGAAATACAACAATTCAGAACCAACATATATCACTGGTCAGTTACTTCCAAAATTCCAGCGGAGCGTACCGCTGGGGTTGCTACTGCAAAGACTGCTTTGGCGATACGCCATGAGATGTTAACCGTGGAGCTGTTTGAGCTCGTGAAGGGGCCGATGCCTTGGAGAGAATCTCGGGCATCACTTCCAGGTCACTCTCCTCTATTTTGCGCGCTTGGGCAAAGAAAATCTTTACCTCCCGTTTGCAGATATTCTTGATATAATACTGATTACCTGTTCAACCGTTAAGATTCTCACTTCGAAATTTACATACGCGTGAACTCACCGCGAGGGACCATAAACATACCGCCTGTCGCCAGGACGAAGCTGGCGCGATGCACTTTGCATTCTACTGCACCTTCAATCACATAGAAGATCTGAAGCGTACGGTGAGAAGCTATGTGATCACGGTGAAGGAATAGGCCCACATAAGTGTTATCTTTGGCCGGCTTCGGAGGTTTCTCCTCTCCGGGTGGGATTATTAATTGTCCAGCTGCAAAGAAATTTCCATCACCAAAGACCTTTTGGAACGAGTACTTGTTGGCTTGTGCTGCCCTTGGAGAAATCATTTTTGCCGTATACGCTACACCTGGAAGGAGAAAAAATTATTGTTAAAGCAATCAAATCGGCGTAGCGCAATTGAAGCTCACGTCGTTCCACCTCAGTCTTAGAATACCAGTCAAGGATAATCCCGTTTGAATGGGTGTCATCGTCCCAGCCAATCTCTGGGTTGTCAACCGCCAGCACTCCTACTGGCTCCACCGACGGGTTTGGAGATGTAAATGTTCGACTCTTACTCCTCGGGGCGCGCGTTCCTGCCCGTTTGCGCTTTTGTGCTCGCAAAGGCTCGGGGTCCGGTTTTGGTATTTTGATGATTTCTTTAATAACAGGGACAACTGAACGACCATTTTCACGTCGTCCCCAAACTACCTTCTCTTGCCGCCAATACTCCAATGGGGGATAATGTCGGCGCTTGCTCCGGCGTAGGCCATCTTCATCAAGAGTGTCTACAGAACGTAAAAACTGAGAGCATGTAATTTTGAGGCAAATTACCCATATATGGTCTTACCATACATACTGATCCGAGGTTTTTTTTTGGTCCGCTTGGGTTGTACCTTCCTGGAGGGTTTATTTGGCGGCTCTGAGTCGGAAGTAGACAAGTCTTTGTCTATCCGAGATTTCTTCCTACTTGGCCCAGGTTCGTCTTCGTCTTGTTCTTCATAAACATCCTCAATTTCCTGAAGGCCAGCGGCAATTTCTTCTTCTATTCCAGCATCCTCTTCACCAAAATCCTGTACTTCTGCACGTCTTTTGCCTTTGTCCGCGCGCGAGGAAACAGGGGACTGATCGTCTTCTTCTGAAACTTTGTCGTCATCTTCCTGAGCCAAGGCAGTAAAGCTGACGTTACCCCGAGAACTTGGAGATGGGCTATCGTTCTCAAGGAGGTCGTCGCCGCCAGGATATCCCGTATTTTCATGGTCATGGCCGATGCGTGTGAAAATGCCTCTGCCTGAACCTGTGGTGGGGCCACGGTCATTGTCTTCATCATCTTGTACCTCCTTGCGGAGTCTACTAGGGTGCCGAGGTTGGAATTTTCCTCCTGAATGAGTTGAGCTATGACGCGACACCGGTTTTGGGGACGGCACTTGATCATAATCTACGTTAGAGGCACGAGGTAATGGGCGTGACAAGGATCCAACGCGTCCCGGACTAGATCTTTCGGCTGAGAAAAGATGCAAATTAATCATGAGTTCTTATGCCAGGCAGCGGCATTACGACTCACGAGCAGTCGTATTTTTGAAATATACCGATGGGCTACTGTGTGCTTTAGTCCAATGTCAACTTCTGGTAGTCGCATTCTAATGGGAACCACTCACTGCTATCAATGTCCATGGATAGTTCACCGGAATCATCAATATCACGCTGCAGAGGAGGCTGACTTCGATGGGAATGTCCATTCACAGCATTGGATTTCTTATTGGCCGGTCGAGGTAAATTGTCACTTTTGTACGCTTGGTCGAGAACTTGTTCAAAAGGCTCGAAATCGTCTGCATCTCGTGAGACTTGATTCACAGTCTTTCCTGTCTTCCTTAACAGTGCAAATTTAAGGTATGTTACGACATGTCTTTCGATACACGAAGATAGAGCATACTTTCCGTGCTCCAGGTCATCCCCACGGTATGGTATATGTGCCTTCTGGGGGCCTCTTCTCGAGCTCAACCCCACGCTGCTCTTTCTTGACGTTGACATCGTAGTGGAGAGAGCGCGCGTCGCCACGAAGATAACGCGAGCCTTTCAGATTCTTGGTGAGAGTTCAACGTGTGTCCAAGGTTTCGTTGTTTGATCACGTGACTAACGTTTGTTTCCAACAATGATGACCAGAACTCAGCTATGGTTCGCCTCTCATCATTTCGCTTCTCGTTCTATAATTCGTAGGTATACTTGGAGCCCAACTACATCTAGCCCAAGCAAAGGAGACCGGGGTGATTGGTTCTGAGTGTATGAGCTTCGACCTAATCCGATTGATACATGGTTTTGTAGTGGTAGTGGCTATGTCAGGCGGCGTTGATTCGTCAGTGGCAGCCATGCTACTTGCTCAGAAGGTTCTTTGCCCCTGTCCATTTGGACAAATCTGACTTCAAACATCAGGACTATGACTTGTCAGCTGTCTATATGCGCAATTGGGACACGCGTGACGAGTCCGGATCTGATATAGGTTGTCAGTGGGAAAAGGATTGGGAAGATGTACAGCAGGTGTGCAGGCGTCTCGGTCTTCCTTGCGAGCTTGTATGTGCTTTGGCGTATATTACTTCTTTCGTAACCTCTGCTGCAGATAGACTTGTCAACCCAATATTGGGTGCATGTTTTCGAGCCTGCTCTCAAGGACTGGGCAGGTGGTCGGGCGACCCCTAACCCTGATATCTGGTGTAACAGAGAGATAAAGTTCGGGCTTCTCATGCAAAGAACATTATGGGGTTCCAGACAATGGTTAGCCACGGGCCATTACGCCAATATTGCTTGGTCCCAGGACAACCGACCACGGTTACTGCGTGCCAGAGACCGTAACAAAGACCAAACATTTTTCCTGTCATCAGTCTCAGAAGCCAGTTTGGGGAGGGTGTGGCTTTCCATCCTGATTGCCAGTGCCTAACGAACGAGATTTATAGGCTATATTTCCATTGGGCAACTTGCTAAAGTCTGATGTCCGAGAGATGGCTCGCAAGGCTAACCTGCCTACCGCCAGGCGGGAAGAAAGCATGGGACTCTGCTTCGTTGGTGAAAAGCGGCGATTCAGTGATTTTCTTTGTCAGTTTTTAGTCTGATTCCTCGCCACGGATGATCTCACGACACCACCAGCTCAATATCTCCCTCCAGAGCAGGGAGACATCATAAGCCTGGAAGGCAAGGTATTGGCCAAACACCAAGGGCTCTGGAGATATACTATTGGCCAAGGTGCTAGAATCCAGGGCATGCACGAACGTATGTTTGTGGCCTCAAAAGACCCAAGGAACAATCAGATCCTAGTTGTACCAGGAGCGTAGGTATTACTGATGTTCTCCTCCACCACGTTCTAACTCACACATAATAGCAACCACCCTGCATTATTCTGCGGCTCCATCACGCTACACGATTGGAGATGGATATCGCCCGAGTTTCACATTCCTCACAATTTTCACGCTAGTGTAAAGGTTCGACATTTAATGTCTGCAGTCCGCTGCGAAGTTGAAGAAAGGTGTGCAGCCTTGTATTGTCCCCTATGTGCATCGCGGTCTCAATCACACCATTCCAATTAGCTCCCCTGGTATTGTAAAAATTACATTTTCGCACCCGGAGAAAGCTGTCGCTCCTGGGCAAGTGGCCGTTATTTGGGACCATGACTGGTGCCTTGGCTGTGGTACAATAGCCGAAACGTTCCCTTAAGATATTCAGTTTAATGAGTTCAATACTTGTGGCATACACCACAGGCGCGGAAGGGATGGTAGCTACTAGTCAGAAGCTCGATAGCGAGGACAAAAAGACAGAGAGGACGAGGCATCTCCCGTGAAAACCAACGTCTGCTGGAGATAGAAGAGCGCAAGGACCGTATGGTGCATCCTCAGCTTCTATATCACCGTAGGCGAATGCGCCAAGAGGGGGTGACATCAAGCACAATGACAGCTGGCGCCTGGGTCAAGAAGGCGCACGACCCACGGTCATACCATGCTACCAGCATGCAACATGCAAGAAAACATCACCTTATGTCAGTTCGCTGACCCAGCGTTCAGAACACAGTCACACCAGACTGTGTGCCCGCATACTGAGACTTCACGTCGTCATCAACTGCGTCGTCCTGGCTCTTGTAGTCAAAGGTGGAGAGGCTGCCCAAGTCTGAGGCACCAGCCAAGGAGGAATACGACAAGCGGCGACGAAGGCGATCCGATTGCGAGTAAGCCATACTGCTCGCTCTCTCCGAGGGCACTGCACTGCCAGCAATGCTGGCTGCGTCGGTAATGCTACTAGGCCCTGCATCCTGAGAGACGATAGAGCTGGCATAACTTCCATAGGTACTGCGCTTCGTGCCACTCGATGTTCTTTGCAGGCCTTGACCAAAAGGTCCATTGCTACCAGTGAACATGGGTAGCCCAGACGAATATGTTGCTTGTGATTTGAGAGACTGTACATCCGAAGGAATGTAACCGAGAGGGTCGTGTGTTCTGTAAAAGCTTGCATCGAAACGACTCGGAGTGCCGGAACGTCGACCTTTGCAGATACATTAGCAGTGTGATGGGAAGAATCAAAAGTCATACCATCAAGAAAACCTGAAGTACTTAGAGCTTCCTTGGCATTCACCTCGTGGCGACGGAATTGGTCCATAGACTTCATCAGAGTGCGTCTAGGCTTGCTGAACTGAATCATGCTTGCTTGGAGGTTGCTAAGAGGGCCTTCGACCAGACAGTTCTTCTCCTTGTAGTGTGTCAATAGATAATGCCACAATGGATGCTGTTTCTAGAGTCAGCACAGCAGACATGATGACTACAACCAGACATACCTTGCTTAGAACCTTGGGATTGCCCAGAATCACCACACCATATTTGGCACGTGTGAGCGCAACGTTCAATCGCCTGGGATCATTCAAGAACCCAATGCCCTGATGTTCGTTGCTCCGAACGCAACTCAAAATGATGTAGTCTTTCTCCCGTCCCTGGAACGCGTCAACGCTGGCTACCTCGATCTCCTTATATAGGTCCTTCTTCAGAGAGCCGTTGAACTGCATGTAATTGACAATATAGGAACGTTGACCCTCATAAGGGGTGACGACCCCAATTTGACCGGGAACAACGCCCGACTTGAAGAACTTGGTAACGATCTTTTCGACATTGGAAGCTTCCGTCCTGTGAACGACTATCGTGAATAACAATCCGTAACAACGCAAAAACTGCACGTGCCTATTGAGGAAGGAAGTTCCACTGGAAGATATTTCTTCTTGACCCAGATTCTGATAAAAGAACATTGGCGTATCTGGAAGTGGCCAAGGAAAATCAACGTTCTTTCTCAATCGTTCGGGAGCTGTGACTCCATTCTGAAGAGTCCCCTCGTAAAACATATTTGACGGGAATTCGGACAAGCATGGGTGCATCCGATACTGGACTTGCAAACGAATAGGCCGGTTGCCAAGAACGACAAGGCGTTCGAAAAGGGACTGCGTTAATCCTGCGCGGGCCGCCTTCTTGTTCATAATGACTGGTCCAAGCTGTTGATGGTCCCCAACAAGGACGACTTGTTTGCAGCCAAGTACCAGAGGTATCATACATTCTGGCGAGCCACTGGTTAAAGACATGTTCGATAGAGCTCGATGGAGAAAACAAGTCATACCAGGTTCAGCAGCCTGAGTCGCTTCATCGATAAGCACGGTCCTAAATTTGAATTTACTTAGCCTCGGATCACCTGTGCCAACACAAGTGCAGCAGATTACATCTGCCACACTTAGAATTTCCTTTTCGCAAGTTCTGATCAAAGTCTTGTACTTCCTTTCGTCATTCGAGCTCAATTCTCCTTGTTCATTTTTGAGCTGAATAAGCTTCTGTAATTCCACATGTGCAGTATTGTTTGCGACTTGCTTGTGAAGCGTCAGAAATGAAACAGAAGAATCTAGCGCTTCGCGTGACTTTGCCGTTAGCCGCACAACTTTGAGACCGGTTGCGTGTATCTTCTCGGTCAATTGATCCACCGCCACATTTGAGGGTGCGCAGACTAAAACTTGGCCGGGGTTCATCTTCGCTAAATGATACACGATGGATGCAGACGTCACAGTCTTGCCTGTACCCGGAGGTCCCTGCAAAAGGGTGTCACTGGGACAGCAAAGGACCATATAGAAAGCAACACTCGCCTGAATGAGACTGATAGGCTTCTGCAACACACTTTTGACGGCATACATCTGGGAGTGGTTGAGCTCCGGTAATCCGGGCGCGGAAAACCTGCCCAAAAGATCAATGATCGACAAAAGATAATGAGCCTGCGCAACTAACCTCTTCGGCATTTGCGTCTTCAGTACCTGTGGCTCGAGCTCATGCCCTAAGAGTTTGTGATACTGAAAGTGTTGAATCTGTGAGCGCTGTACAACATTACAAGCATGACTTACGATGTAACCACTGACACTCTTCTCATCTACCGCGAATGTCTTCATGGCAAGCTGCATTCGATCGAAACTAGTACTTTTCCAGACGAAGTCCGCAGAGAAGTTGTGGGTGCATTCAGAGGGGACACCTTCGGCGCGCCTCAGCTCAAGCCCTATCTCGTCCGACACATCTGGGCTGTTTGTCAATAAACTGCGATGAGTCAGTTAACAGTGCATGCATACTATTCGGGATCTTGATGACGTGTCCAACTCCTTCCCATGCTTTGTGCATCTCGCCGGCGTATCTGAGTCGGAGCTCGTCCCCTACAGCCAGCCGTACTTCACCACTTTCGAGCTTGGGTAAGTTAAACCATGCTACCCTCTTTTGGTTCAATCCAAGGTCCCATCTAACGGTGATGTCCGTCTGCGTCTGACTCTCCTTGAGACGTTTATCATAGTCCGCTTCAATCTTGACAAGCGGACCAAATATGTTCTGATATTGGTATGCATCCTCATATCTAACAGGATAACCTTGAGAGAGTGACCAATGCCGATTGAAGACAAATCTCTAACCTTACGAGGATAGGCTGCGGCTCGTCATCTACTCCTGGCTTCTCGAGATCCTCGAGGGTCGCACTAGGCTGTTCGCGCCAGAGATCTTCAAGTCGGTTGATTTGAGCAAAGGATATCTGGCGTGACCTAAGTTGTTCAGTCTCGCTGGGTGGCTTGACCAACCACGACAAGAATGAGCGATCATCGATGAGGGGTGCCCAAAGAGATGCGTTCCAAGAAATGTCCTTCGAGATGGCTGCGCAGGGTTGGCTGTACCAATTCTAAGGACAGGATACTAGGAATCATAGAATTGGCTCAACTTACCGACAAAGCAACACGACAACGGTGTCGCTTTTGGCTGGAATGAATCCCAGCATGAAGACATTCTTGCTCCCACAGTTATAACATTCGGGGGTAGTCTCTCCGAGAGGACTTTCGGAGTGAAGGATGACTTCTTTGTGCTTGGCACGGACCAAGTGGTTTACTATGTGCGAGGCAGAAGTGTTGCCCCGAGAGTTACAAAACCATTTGGAACATATCAAGCATTTGACAACTGAAGCCGGAGAGTGGATGCCACAATAGCTTATCGGAAATATTAATGCCACCTTGACGCCACCAGAACGCGCCGACTCACCTGCAAGCGTGAGGCGGCAAATCGACTCCACCATCGTCCTTCAAGTCATCCAAAACGCCATCGAAATCTTCATCTAGGACCTTGCCGGGGTGTGATTGAGATTGAGTGCCTTGAGCGTGTTGGTTGACGTTAAGATCCTTGTCGCCTGATATGGATAGACTGTCTAGCTCTAGTTGTGGCAAACTCTGGGTATTTGTCGTATAACCGGAAAGCATGGAAGCAGTATCATCGGCGAGACCCGACGCTCCATACTGTGAAGCTGAATCTCGATAGTTGTCGAAACTTTCCATGATCTGATGCAAGTACTCGTAGCGGAGAGGTAATCCAGCGGTAATGTCCGCCTTGCAACTCCGCTGGAAACTAAACCAGTCGGTATGGTTACATAAACTTTCGGATTACATACACAGCCCTCGTGGCAAAGGGTGAGAAAATTGGCGCCAAACAGGTGGCTCCTGAGAATCTTGGTTGCTATCAATAAAAATTGGAAGCGGGACCTTCTTACCTGAGGGAATGTGGCCATCCTGTGGCGCAGAAGCCAGTTCAGATCTCGAAGTCGGAACATCAGTGGACACGGTCTGACCGACGCCAGATTTACGCGTGGGGAATCTACAGCAAAGCTGTTCCTGATTACATGTTACCCGCCGGTGCACGTACATGCTTAAGGGCTTCGCAAGTGGAGCTGCAGTCGCTGCGACACCGCCATGCATGCGCGCGCCATACGTCCCGCGATAGCATATGCGGACACGCCATCTTTCAAATTTTACATAACTTTTCCTCGAGCTCCTTCGTGTGTAATCACCATCCTGAGTAATCCACTCGACCCGCCGGGTGTGGGTAATATCGGTGCACGCGTGTCCGGCAACATGCACGTTCAGCCTGCACGTCTCTTTTCAGGGTATCGGGATCGACGATCTCGCTGTGGAGAGGCGTGTGTCGTGCACTAATGCCGCGCCATACATGTGATTGTATATTAGTGCGCGGCCCTGGATTAGTCGCAGTACTTCAAGTCAGAACATAAGTTGACACTCTCCATGTCGTGGATACTTGCGCTTTCTTTCTAGATGACTGATGCTTCAGGCCCGCCTTGGCTCTGAGGCCTCACTAGTTACGCCATTGACCGTGGCTGTAGGGTACAGTAACAGGCACTAATTCCAGTGTACAGGGTCGCATTGGAAATCTTATTATCACTGAGCACACCAACAACAACATATGTACAACTGGTGGACGCCGTGGGGAACTGTGGAAACGTGCTGTGGATGCGACTCGCCAAACGTTTTTGAGGCCTGGATGCTTTCGGAGGAACCGGGGGCGCCTCTCAGATCTCAGTTATCCATCAGTACTGCCGGGACCTTGCCCATAATGCAGGCCGCAGACTTTTCAACTTTGCACCGCGTGAGCGCGCTTCTCGCGTACATAAAATACCACGAGAAGCGCCGCCTGACTGCAGTGCCAGCAGAGTACGAGGAATCTCTTTCCAATGGACGAATCCGCCAGTGGCACCTCAGTCGAGCATCACTCGTATGCTCCGGAATCTCACCCATGACAGGCTTCTGATCCATATCTTTTATTTGGGCTAGTACCTGCTCGTACATCCCGCCGGAGAGCCAACTCCCTGCTGAGCTCCACGTTCTGACTGGTCCACATTGGCTGGCAACATGTGCGAATGATCGAGATTTAGACTCGCCTGAAGCAGCCTGGGCAGTGGCAGGGTCGGCGCGCAGCTTATTAGCCTCGTTGGCCAAGATCATTCCTTAAACTTTTTTTCCAGCCATCTACTCGGTGAAAATGGAAACCTTCGCTCATTCTAATCGAGATCTGCATAGCACGTTAAAAGCCCCATAACATGCAACACTACGACTATAAGAGGGCCACCGTCCCACCGCTGCTACCTCTGTACGCAAGTCATCCAACTTGATCCTTCGCCCGACCTCACTCGTTATAATGGCAACACTTGTCTCCCACCACAAAACACTCTCATCTAGCAAGTCTTCCCTCGCTTTTACATATTTGACCCGATCAACTGTCTCCCCTCCCTCCCCATTTTCGACACTCTCCTTAACTCAGGAATGCCGGAATCATTTACACCCAGCTTTGGATCTATTGCTAAACATACAGACATTATATCTCTTCACAAAATCAGATTTCAAAACAGTTTTATTACCCGTGGTATGTCTTGATGTCTATATCCATGCACGACGCTGACAACCTCTCTATGTGTTGGAAGACTGTCTTTGCAAGCATCATGGCACCGTTAAATCGTGTACAATGTCTTCCGCGCATAGTGTTCTGGATTTGGTTACACTTGTTGCAGTTCTGCGTCTCTAACCAGTGCATAAATCCCGAAGAAGACGCGGTTAATAAGCCGTGGCGACCTATTCCAGCAGGTCGCGTCACAGTCTCCCAAGCACAGAACCTCCGATGGGTTCTTGTAGCTGCATGCCTCGCATTATCAATCTATCGTGGCGTCCTCCCGGCGAGCATCCTTCTATGTTCATTCACCATTGCGTACAACGACCTCGGTTTGCATCGTCATATAGTAATGCGCAACGCTTGCAACGCGGTCGGGTATGCGAGCTTTGAATTAGGTGCCACACAGCTAGCTGGTATGCTTTCAGGTCGCATACATCGTGGATTTCATGCTAAGTGAAGAGGCGAAGCAGGCAACTCCTACGTCTGTTCATCTGGCGTCGTGCCATTGATAGCCAGTGCGCTTATTGTCTTCACCACGATACATGCTGCCGACTTCCGCGACGAGGAGGGGGACAGGTTAGAGGGGAAGAGGACCCTGCCTATATCTTTTCCGGAAGGATCTCGGATCGTAATGTTGGCCTCGCTGGTGCTGTGGTCAAGCGCATTAAGTCTCTTTTGGAATCTCGATGCCATCCTGGCCTCGGTACTCCTGATCACGGGCGCCGCAGTAGGATTGCGATTTATATACCGAAGGAACGCTGCGGCCGACCGGATGTCATATCTCCTGTACAACGTGCGTTCGCCCTGCCATCCTGATGATTCTGACTCACACGAAAGTAAACCCGTACAGGTATGGCTATCACTCGCGCATATCTGCTTGGGTGTAGGCCAATATCGCGGTCGGGGCATGACGGCCTTCGCCATACAATGACACATTTCCCATAGACGATATCCTTATTGGTTTTAACCCTGTTGCATGTGTCCGTGTACCAATGTACCATGCAGCATCCATGCAGCATCTATGATCCGACTGATGCTGCGTACAGCATATTTTATTGACTTAATGGCAATGCTCTTCTAGTCTACGGATCGGATGCTCGGCCTCAGAGACAAGCGGGGATAGTCTCGCGTGGGCACTGGACGTACGTCGGGGCACAGTTGAGCCTTGTATATATAATAGACCATCATATTTGCAATTGGCAATTGCTATAAGATATTCCGACAAATCCCGGAGCGGATCCTCAAAAACAGAAAATGAATGCAGCCTCGGCCGTGCAGAAGCCTCATGAATTTGCGTTCTTGACGGAATGTTTACGATTTAAGTAGTTAGTTCAAGTTTGATTCATAGAATCAGATTTACAGCCGTTTGCAGTCAAGTCTGGACTCCGACGCGCGTCGTACTTTTTCAGCCGCTTTATAGCTAAACACACCCCCTGATTTTTCCTTTACAACTAGACGTTATCTCAGCTAGCTTCCTTAATAAAAAACACTCAGAAAATCAACATCTAGCCTCTCACGAAGAGCTTTTAGCTCGGGAGGTCGCCGTTCATTGGGGGCCGCAACCAGGCCTCTTGCGGCCCTTGGGGGATTTTTCCAAAGCTCCTACGCCATTTCACCACACCGGCCCTTTTAGAAAGTGAAGTCCCGGTCCTGACTGGAGCTATCACGAAGAGTTTTTGCCGGTGTCTATTTTCTGGTGAGTGGAACCGTGGTTTATGGGCTCGAGTGACATTCTCTAAGTGTTCCCACGCCTTGCGTTGTTTCGCAGCTCCGCCCACCATGCCCAACGGGATTCGGGTGTCTGAGGACTTATGCTGGGCGATTATTCGTATGCTTTCAGTACTCCCTATCGCCGAGGTTTCTGCATACAGTGGAGTGAGCGTTAATAAGATCAAAAGCATCCGGGCTTTGCATCATCGAACCGGTGAGGTTGTCAACGATTATGGATCGAGGAGGAAGCGGAGGGCCTTGAGGACAGTGGATATTGAGGTGCGCGTCTTCAATGTATTTCTTGGCTAATGCTCACTATTGGATTACAGCTACTCCATGGGTGCTTGCGTCAAAACTGCGACACTTATCTGGATGAATTACGGGCGGCTTTGCGAACCATTCATGGTGTTACTATATCTCTCGCTACTATATGGCGATCATTACGGGCATCGGGTTTCTCAATGAAGAAGGTGAGTAAATGTTATCTCTGCAGAGCTTTGGAGGCGCTGTTCTGACTGCGTAAAGCTCACACGGGTGGCTGCGGAGCGTAGTGCACTCAAGCGTGCAGATTTTGTGGCAAGGATAGGTAAGTATTCGCGAGAACAGCTGGTATTTGTGGATGAAAGTGCGGCCGATCGTCGGACAACTTACCGAGGGAGGGCATGGGCCATTCGAGGTCAGCGTGCATTGCGGAAGGCTTGTTTTGTACGAGGCAAGAGGTGAGTGATGGCAATTAGTGGCGTGCGAGGGGACTAGCTGAATGGGTACAGGTACTCGATTCTTCCGGCACTCACGATCAACGGGATACTGTATGTTACGATTCTGGAGGGGTCATTCACCTCGGCCACCTTCGCACAATTTATTGTGCAGTTGCTGGACCAAATGAGCCCGTATCCGGGACCCAATTCTGTCATTGTGATGGATAACTGTAAGATTCACAAGTGCCCAGATATTTTGGAAATGATAGTGGAGCGGTATGTGCGTATGTACTTTGGCAGCTCGCGTATTGATTTTATTGTCACAGGGGTATGCGGTACGAGTTCTTACCACCATACTCGCCGGATTACAATCCTATAGAAGAGGCATTCTCAGCGATCAAAGCCCACCTCAGGCGCGATGGTGACTTGGTTCGGGTAGGCATGACACAACAAGACGATACGGATGTATATGTACGTTTGCACAACGCTGTGTGGTCCATTACAGCCAAGGATGCACAAGGCTGGTTCAGTCATAGTGGATATTAGGTATAGGAGTGTATCTACTGTATTTCTAACAAGAAGGCAAGCTTCGCTCAATGATACCTACCACGCTTGGCACGGTGTTTCTCATTGGCCTCATGCTTGCGTATTTTAGCTACTTCTTTCGCTGCCTGCTTCAAAATTACCTTGGCGGTTCCTTCGACAAGGCCTGGACAATGTGTGAGCATCTCAGGGACGGTGAGCCCATCTGCCAGCTGTGAGATCCTAATATAGCCTTGTCCTCGGAGTGGCAGGGCATGTGGCATGAAGACATGCCCATCTTGACCGAGTGGACCCTGCTCCAATTTAGCTAGCCATTCTTCGACACGGGGGAAGAGCGTGGGATCCTCAATCTCCTCCAGATCGGAACTTGGGTTACTTTCCCACGTGCGCGGTGTTTGTGCACTGGTCCGTGGCTCTGAACGTGGGGTCTGTGGATAGTGGCCATAATATGGTGGCGGGGGTGGTGGTGCCCAGTAATGATATGGCACTCCCCCTGGAGGCAGATTGTATGGCGCCATATCAGGTGCATGTGCAGGGGGAGCTGGAGCTGGAGCTGCGGCTGGTCTTCCTCTTCCTCGGGCTGGCACTCGGGCATCCAGCGGCCCAATGGCCGGGGGCAATTCTTCCAAATCCTTGTCAGCTTTGCCTCGTTCCTAGAATAAATGATCAAACTCGCCCTGCAATAAGTTGTGTGATTTACTCACAAGCAACAAACCCCACAAGCTCAAATCACTGGATTTTAACTTGTTATGGACACCGCCAAAGCCAATCTTGCAGTATTCCCCACCATGCTCCTGGCAAGTATATTTCTGTTGTAAAGCAAGCACCCAATGTGCCTGATTCGAACCATTGCGGCCTTCCTCCGGCCCATGGGTACTGTTTCTATCACTGTCGCTGTTATCATTCCCATGCTTGCGCTTCTTGCTCAAGTGATCGCCTTTGGTCTTTGCTTTACCCTTCACCTTCTCCTGTCCATGCTCTTTAGGCCGTAAGTCAAATAAAATTACCTCAAAATCCTTGAGTTTCTTGCTGCGTGCTTTTGGAACCTTCTGTTGAAGCAGTTCCTCATGTACTGCAGTTGCCCTGTCCTTTAACTCAAGCCAGTGACCAAGCGTGTTCAAGAGGCGTGCGGGTGCATCTTTTGTTTCCGTGCTGAGCTTGTAAGACAAATCCAGCCGCTTCATGGCTATATCCATTTTGTCTGCGATGTGGTATTGTACGCTTGTCCAGGATGCATCAGACGTGATCTTGAGTGTGTCGATTGTCTTTGGGCCTGTTGGCACCTGGAATGGTATATCCCAGACTATACGACATGAGCAAACCGCTCATGTCAGTTCGAGAAACCCCCTTACCAGGTACTTCTACCGCCGACTCATCCTCATCCTCGTCAAATGAATTAATTGACCCATGTACAGACTCGGCCCCCAGCTCCATAATATCACTGTCTAACTCTTTTGAATCGTTGTCCATCGCCCTCGCATCACTTTCCAGCTCGGCCTCTATACCCTTCAATGTCGTCCTTATCGCACTCGCCGAACTCGCATTTCCATCACCTTGCAGCAAAGACAACAAGGCCTCCCCAGCTTGAATTTCAGCGTTGGTGTTTGTGGTGACTGATGCCCTAGCAGATTCCCATGTCGGTTGTGGTCTAGCTCGTGCTACTGGTCCCGACACCGGTGGCTGTGGCCGCAACATCGTAGTGTCCATTCCCACGTTCTTCAGGCTCACCGGGACCTTGGCAGGACGGCCCTTTTTTCTCTTTGCTCCCAACATAGGACAGAGCAATTCTAGACAAGCTTACTCACATGAGACGCCAGAAAACCACTCAAGAGGACTTTCCACTCACCAGAAAATAGATACCGGCAAAAACTCTTCGTGATAGCTCCAGTCAGGACCGGGACTTCACTTTCTAAAAGGGCCGGTGTGGTGAAATGGCGTAGGAGCTTTGGAAAAATCCCCCAAGGGCCGCAAGAGGCCTGGTTGCGGCCCCCAATGAACGGCGACCTCCCGAGCTAAAAGCTCTTCGTGAGAGGCTAGATGTTGATTTTCTGAGTGTTTTTTATTAAGGAAGCTAGCTGAGATAACGTCTAGTTGTAAAGGAAAAATCAGGGGGTATGTTTAGCTATAAAGCGGCTGAAAAGGTACGACGCGCGTCGGAGTCCAGACTTGACTGCAAACGGCTGTAATTGGAAAGATGTGACTCTGCGTTACACACTTGTCACAGAGTTTTACGGTGACCATCCATCTGAATATGGCTACTGCTCTAGCGTCGTAAGTATCAACCATGTGGCCACAGACTTGATGTATGTTTTGACGTTTTTCATTTTCAAGTTCTCTGCCGAGGCCAATCCACTCGCGGACGGATGACGAAGAGGAGGCGGATAGCTTACAGGCGGAACCATCTCGCGCAGTAGTATCACGCAGCGCCGTACCGCCTTATGGACAGCGACGGACGTGGAAACCGCTGAGTCTGGAGGATTATGGCGATGGCGGGGCGTATCCAGAGTGTCATGTTGCGCAGTACCCTCTTGACATGGGCAAGAAGAAGGTAAGCACACTGTCGCTCACCTGCGCCAACGTAGCCTCATATATGATGCCACCTTGAGGCGTCGTCTGGAAACACGCTTGCATTGCAAGTCGATAGCGAGGGCAACGTCCGCTACGACGCCATCGCGCACCAAGGACATCGCGAAGGACGTGTCATTCAATCCCAGTTCAAGGACTTGGTCCCGATCGCTCATCGCACTGATATCGATGATTCAGAGCGGGCAATGGAACGGCCATCTGAGGAGGAGGTCCAAGCCACTGCAGACCGTACGCGAGCGGCGCTTGAGAAGCTAGTCAACGGAAAGATCAAAGCTGCACAACCTAAGAATGTCCCCGACAGTCAAGGGAAGACGAGTTTTATTCGGTACACACCCGGCCAGCAGAGCGGCGAAGGTGGTCTCAAGCAGAGGATCATTAAGATGTCGGAGGTTGTCGAGGATCCTCTCGAGCCGCCCAGATTCAAACACAAAAAAATTCCCCGGGGACCTCCTAGCCCGCCACCACCGGTCTTAAGAAGCCCTCCCCGAAAGGCGACTGCGCAGGAGCAGAAAGAGTGGATGATTCCGCCTTGCATTTCAAATTGGAAGAACAACAAAGGGTTCACCATTCCACTGGACAAGCGATTGGCAGCTGATGGCCGTGGCCTACAAGACGTGAGTCGTATGTTGCGGCTAGGGTTTTACTTATGTTCCCTTTTATTTAGGTACATATAAACGATAATTTTGCCAAGTTCTCAGAAGCGCTGTTCGTCGCCGACCGCCACGCGCGTGAGGAGGTTCGTCAGCGGTCACTGATGCAGCAGAAGCTTGCGCAAAAGGAAAAGGCCAGCAAAGAGGAGCATCTCCGTACACTCGCGCAACGAGCGCGAGAGGAACGAGGGGGCATTGTTGCACCAGGTGCCGCAAGCAAGCCGTCCGTCGAGGGACGAACTGCTCTGAATACGAGTCTGGCTGCTTATGGAAGCGACAGTGGAAGTGGAAGTGAGGATGAAGATAGTGCGGAGGATGAGGAAGCGAGAAAAGTGAGAGATGAGATGAGGCAAGAGAAGAGGCGTGAGAGGGAAAGAGACATGAGAATGAGCAACATGGGTACTGAACAAAGAGCGAAGCAGTTGGCTAGGTACGGCGTGGATCGGTTCAATGGGGCTTTCGTCTACTGACTTTGGGTATTCTAGGCAACAACACAGAGACATCTCAGAGAAAATCGCTCTGGGTCTAGCTAAGCCCACGCTTTCTAAAGAATCTATGCTCGATTCGCGGCTATTCAATCAAGAGTCACTCTCCACCTCTTTTGGGGACGAGGAGTCGTACAGCTTGTACGATCGGCCGCTGTTTCATGGATCGTCTGCTGCTGCTGCAATATACAAGGCGCGTGGCAATATCGCAGAGGGGAACGAGGAGTCCTTTGGTGGAGGGACGGAAGAGGGCATTGGAAAGGCGTTGGGTAACGATAGGTTTGGCTTGGGGGAGGCGCGGGTTGGGTTCGAAGGGGCACAAGAACAAGAGGTGCGCGAAGGGCCCGTACAATTTGAGAAGGACACGGGGGATGTGTTTGGTCTGAATCAATTTCTGGACGAGGCAAAGAGCGGTAGAAAGAGGGGGTTGGACACAGACGCGTGAGTGCCGTCAGCGTCGATAGTTTTTGATTTACTGATGCATGGATCACGTTTTCAGGAGTGGGTCTCGCAAACGCCAGCAGCTGGATAAGGCGGGGGAGCGAGATTAGTCGATACTTGGACAGCTGTATGATTATATTATACGTCTAGAGAGATTTATGCGCGAGTACGCCTTTCCCACTGACGCATCATCAAAATGCTCCCCCCGCGGGCTCTTCACTGTGTGCAGCTCAGCTGATGGCGTGCTAACCTTGATTAATTGATTCTTGCATCTCCGCAGTAAGCTCGATCTGTATAAATGACAGTCAAGTCGTCGGGCAACTATGGCCATTGCAGTGTATGCACTCGGCCGCTGGCCTTTAAGCTTTAAGCTATGAAGGTTGGAGAGCTCTCGATCATAGTCGATCGTGTGTCCCGAGCCGACGCCGATCGTTCGAACGCTGATCTGGATGGAAATCAGGGCAAATGGTGCGCAAGGGTCGACCCCTTGCTCTGGAAATACACCGGGCAAGTGGCACGGAAACTATGAACAAGTGCCTGGGTGAGATCCAAATTCTATTATAAGTTGGCCCTTTGTGTATGCAAAATATATTATATTGAGACCAGAACTCGCCATATAATACTCCAAATACTCAGCCCTCGAAGCATTAATCGGCGATTTTGCCGCGTTGGTGTAGTCTCAATTGTCTGGCGACGTCCAGCGGGTGCGGGGAGTATCTGGCCAGAGTCAGTTATACTACTTTGAATTCAGTTCCAAAAGCATCAAACTTTCCCCGTCAGAAACGAACGTGCTGGGCGACCCAACATGCTTCCAGGACAGTCCTCTTTGCCATGCCCAATATTACAGTAACACATCATTTCAGGTATTATATCACCCCGCATATCGGGCCATATATGTATATGGCATGGACGCCTCATGCCGACCAGTCAATCAATCGGGCCGATATTCCCAGCCTACCAGCATGCAGGGGAGGTCGAGGGAGACCGAAGTTGGATCCTCTCCCGCTCACAGATGACGCCATCACTTTGCGTGACGAACTGGTCACAGAAGGTCACCTCGTGGCTATGGTGGCAAAGGACTAAGTATGAAACCATCCCTCCTCCATATAATAATAATTCCCATTAGCTCAAAAATTTACTACGAGTAGGCTACAACACATAATGGTGAATCCTATATTTTATAAGGCTTTTAGGCAATCTTTGGCCTTGCACAATTAGGATAAGTTGTACGCGCGCCAAATAATTACATAAGTGCAATCGAGTTTGATTGGAAAAGCTTATTTAAACGCGCGTGGCGGCGTGATGTTGCGAAATGTAATAAAACAAATTTGCACGGGAGGTTGCGAGTGCCTTTCAATAATGTTGACAACATGCCTACAGTACTGAGCAAAAGCACTGTCGTCATGCTGGCCCATACAGGCGGTGCTGTTGTATTTATGTAAGATAAGCTTTATTACAGCTGTTTCGGGTACATAGGGCGGAGTCTGAAATACATGCCGCCCGGTGCCGCTCGAAAAGATCAAGCTGTATCTCCACAGCAATTGATGATTAAGGGTTGGTACTTTGTATATATTCTGTACTATGTAGTAGCTACCCTCTGATATACAAAACCTGGCTTATTCTGAGTTATTGAATATTTGGATAATTTCACTTATATGCATCATTATGCACTCAAATTCTTTCAGTAAGGTCTGTAACTTTCTCAGATTATAGTAATATACATGTATAAATGTTGGAAATAGAAAACAATGATGTAATCTCCAGGTTATGGAAGGGGGGAGGGGTGCATGTCTGTTTGCCTTCTCCCAGCCTTTTTAGCCTTCTACATAGCCAAAGCCTCAGGTTTAAGGACTTAAATATAATATAACCTCTATATATACTCTAATTACAATGATGTGACACTATATTTCTTCATCTGCAAGTCTTGCCGGCATGATGTCATGACATCATGCGCGACCACGTCACGTGACAGGCGTTACATGTTGTACCTTGTGCCATCGATGCCTAGATACATCCCAGAACACCTACGACAATGACAAACGTACTCAGAGGATCTACGAAAACGTGTTATATATCAGAGGTATACACACGAAAAGAAGATTGCTGATATCGCAGTGGATCTCAACATGTTGCAACGCGTCATCGAATGCATTCTGCAACTATGGCGCACTACCGGTGAGGTTATGCCACCGGAACCCGGCAAGAAGGGTAAAAGGAGAAAAATCATGGATCCTGAGGAAATGCAGGTAAGCAAGCAGCGAACCTTGATGATACCGGATTACGCTGACTCTTATCTGGTTTCTCTCCTAGTTCCTAATTCGGCTTGTAGAACACTTCCCGGACCTCTACCTTGACGAAATACAGGGTGTCATGCAGCATCTATATGGAATAACTGTTGGAGTTAGCACTCTCTGGGATACAATGACAGAACTTGGGCTCACATGGAAACGAGTATGTCCTTTTTTTTCTTGTGATTCTTCAACTTATTTACTCCCTCGTTAGTTGTTAAAGGTTGCTGCGGAGCGAAATGAAGACCTCCGACAGGTTTTCCGTTTCCGAATTGGTCATGAAATCCCCAGCCGTCTTGTATTCATTGACGAGAGCCGGATTGATTGCCGCACCTCATATTGCTTGAACGGATGGGCGCAGAAAGGGAAAAGAGCAAGATCAAAGGCTAGGTTTGTGCGTGGCACAGGGTATGTCTCCTTCCATGTCTTACTTTCCTCTAATATTTACATCAGTGTAGGTACTCCCTTCTACCCGCCCTCTGTGATGAGGGGATAATTTATTCCGATGTCCGCGAGGGATCATATGACGCCGACACCTTCCTGACATTCATCACGAACCTCATGCCATATCTGAACCAATGGCCCCAGCCGCGCAGTGTCTTGGTGATGGACAACTGTGCCATTCACCATGGTCCTGAGGTTGCCGCAATTTGCCAAAAACAGTAAGCAATCCTAACAAATTTCCCAAGTAATCTCAAAAATATCTGTTACGCAGTGGTGTGCGCCTCTACTACTTACCGCCATACTCCCCTGACATGAACCTGATTGAGGAGGCCTTTTCTTACCTGAAGGCATACCTTCACCGCCATGGCACAGAATTTCGGCAAGCGGTAGATGGCAAAGATGAGATGGCTATTTTGTTATTCCTTCACACTGCTATGTCTTCAATATCAGCTGAACACTGTAAAGGTTGGATGACACATTCAAGGTACTTGTAAATGTACACATCTGTCCTATCCCTGTACCAGCAGCTAGTGTCAAATATTATGACTATGCTATTCCCACAGCTCTGCACTTTGTGGGTGATGTGAGTGATGCAGGGGAAATAATGGAAGCCATGAATGAAGTGGAAGTGCAGGGATGTGGGTGATGCAGGGGAAATCATAGAAGCCATGAATGAAGTGGAAGTGCAGGGATGTGGGTGATGCAGGGGAAATCATAGAAGCCATGAATGAAGTGGAAGTGCAGAGATGCGGGTGATGCGGGGGAAATCATAGAAGCCATGAATGAAGCAGAAGTGCAGAGATGCGGGTGATGCGGGTGATGCGGGTGATGCGGGTGATGCAGGTGATGCAGGGGAAATAATAGAAGCCATGAATGAAGTAGAAGTGCAGAGATGCAGGTGATGCGGGGGAAATAATAGAAGGCATGAATGAAGCAGAAGTGCAGAGATGCGGGTGATGCGGGTGATGCGGGTGATGCGGGTGATGCGGGTGATGCGGGTGATGCGGGTGATGCGGGTGATGCGGGTGATGCGGGTGATGCGGGTGATGCGGGTGATGCGGGTGATGCGGGTGATGCGGGTGATGCGGGTGATGCGGGTGATGGGGGTGATGGGGGTGATGGGGGTGATGGGGGTGATGGGGGTGATGGGGGTGATGGGGGTGATGGGGGTGATGGGGGTGATGGGGGTGATGGGGGTGATGGGGGTGATGGGGGTGATGGGGGTGATGGGGGTGATGGGGGTGATGGGGGTGATGGGGGTGATGGGGGTGATGGGGGTGATGGGGGTGATGGGGGTGATGGGGGTGATGGGGGTGATGGGGGTGATGGGGGTGATGGGGGTGATGTGGGTTGATGCGGGTGATGCGGGTGATGATGTGGGTGATGCGGGTGATGATGCGGGTGATGTGGATGATGCGGGTGATGTGGGTGATGCGGGTGATGAAATAATAGAAGCCATGAATGAAGTGGAAGTGCAGAGATGTGGGTGATGTGGGTGGTGCAGGGGAAATAAAAGCTTCTGTCACCCGCATCACTGCATGCCATGTGTTCAAGGAAGGGTGCAGTTCATGGTGTTGGTTTTGGCATGAGAATCAGCATCAATCCATGCACCAACTGTCATGGTCTGGGAATGAGGATGTGCCTCAGTAGCAGCTGTGGGTCTTTGGGTAATGTAGAGACTTCTGTGGCAGGTGAAGTTGACATGTGTTGCCAGGGAGCATGTTATCCTCTGTCAAGTTGTTGTGAATTTTCTTTGAATGGTGATGCAGATGCAGGTGACAGAAGCTTTTATTTCCCCTGCACCACCAGCATCACCCGCGTCACCCACATCACCCACATCCCCTGCACCACCCGCATCACCTGCATCAACCCACATCACCCGCATCAACCCGCATCACCTGCATCACCTGCATCACCTGCATCACCTGCATCACCTGCATCACCTGCATCACCTGCATCACCTGCATCACCTGCATCACCTGCATCACCTGCATCACCTGCATCACCTGCATCACCTGCATCACCTGCATCACCTGCATCACCTGCATCACCTGCATCACCTGCATCACCCGCATCACCCGCATCACCCGCATCACCCGCATCAACCCGCATCACCCGCATCAACCCGCACCTGCATCAACCCGCATCACCCGCATCATCACCCACATCACTGCATGCTATGTGTTCAAGGAAGTGTGCAGTGCAGTTCATGGTGTCAGTTCATGGTGTCAGTTCATGGTGTCAGTTTCAGCATGAGAAATCAATCCATATGCTGACTGTCATGGTCTGGGCATGAGGATGTGCCTCAGTAGCAACTGTGAGTCCATTGGGTAATGTAGAGACTTCTGTGGCAGGGGAAAGGTCGACATGTGTTGCCAGGGAGTGTGTTAGCCTCTGTCAAGTTGTTGTCAATAATGGCCTTTTCTTTGAATGGTGATGCAGGTGATGCAGAAGTGCAGTGATGTGGGTGATGCACAGTACTGTGTTGAATTTTGCCAATGGCACAAAATATAGATTGATATGAGTACCACTCCTAATTATCTATGCTGTTCTAGTGGTGTCTAGCCTTCTTGGACCTCTTCTGCCCACCTCCCACTCCAAAACCATACCTCTTGCCAGCCTCTTCAAGCTGCTCTATCAGAAACAATGCATCTACTACTTTGAGCTCAAAGGATATCTTCAGGGTCTCCAGAGACATCCATGCAATGCATGTAAGGGTGATATCGAGGCATTCCTCAGCTTCAAATCTGCTGCACAGAAAATCCCACCTGGTGTAATGACTGAGCTCTTGCTTGCCCTTCAACTCCATGAGCCAGTCCTGAATTGTTGGTACAACCTGTGCATGAGTATCAGCATTACCAGTGGTACTCATTGTGGACGCCGGCGAATGAGATCGTTTTGCAGGTTGTGAGGCAGCGCGAAATGCCTGAAACACTTCCGGTGGGAAGTTGATATTGATGGCAGGGGTGGGGGTGGGCTGTTGCAGGGGCTCAGTGCTAGTGTACCTCATTCCACCGCGATGTGCGTGGTCAGATGCCACCGGGTTCGCGCTGTAGTGAAAAAATCTGAAATACTCCACATTTGGCGGCCTGTTGAGATCAACGCCCGGTTTATGATCCATCTATTGACAAATAGGTGAGTATACACATGTTATGGAAAGAAAACACAAAACTATACCAATTATAATACCCACACCAGCTCCCCTTCATTGCTGATAACCTTATGGTGCCCATTGAGGGCACGCGCCATGCAAATTGACCCGGTGTGTTGAGCGCAAGTCCAGACGTCACGCAGCTTCTCCAGCTGCGCTTTGTATCCGTCCAAGTTTGTGGCATTGAGGGCTCGCCTGTCCACGACTTCAGGTTCGACCAGGTCTTTCTGCGAAAGGAACAGGTTGACGAGTTCTTTCTTTTTAGTCTTTGGTTTACCTGTGGTGCCAGTCTGTGCTTTGACCGCCTCTTCTAAAAATTGAAAGAACTGTGAATTAGAGTATATTAGTTTGAATCAATGATGAGAAAGAAAGAAAAGCTGACCTTGGGGGGAAGAACGATGTCGATACAGGCTTCCACGCCCCTCTTCGCCACCTGATTTACCCACTCGGCCTTCAAGGCCATCCAGTCGTCCTCAGTCTCCAGTGCAAAGCAGCGCTTTGCTGGGTCCTTGTAGAAATGAGTTACGAGGCCGATCCTTTTCTCTTCGGAGATCGCATACAGGCCGAGTACGAAGTGGAGTGTCCCCTTCACCTCGTCAAGAGTGCTCATCGGATTGACGAGCTGCGTTTTGAGCAATCACCCTGATTTGGTTACGGAACTGTATAAGAAATTTCATTTCTATGAAAAAATTAGTCAGTAAGCATAAAATAAGAAAAGAAAAAAAGGAAACACAAAAGAAAGAAAAATACGCACGGGCAGGCAAAGGATCCTTTGCCACTGCATTGGCTTTGCTCACAGCCTTGCCCTTCTTCTTTGGAGCTGGAGGTGGAGATGGCGAGGGTTCCGTCATACCGTCGCGATCATCATCGCTGCTAGACACTCCCTCCTCATCCACATACTCAATATCATCATCACCGATGTTGAGTATCTCAGCGTATCCCGGACCATTGTTCGCAATGGGGACGTTGGGCTCGTCCTCATCGTCCTCTGGCACCATGCTGAGGTGCGTCTTGCCTGCGATATCAGCGGCCTGGCGCATTTTCATGGAGGTGGGTTCTTTGGCTGAGTACTGGATGCTTTGGATGTGGTGGAGAGAGTAGCGGTGGGGACTTTAGGTTTGGTGTCGGCCCTGGATTTGGCCGTTGAATGCGGTTTTGACCCAGCCTCAGTGGACGCATTGATGGCGCCATTCCTCTTTGATGGAGGAGGTATCTTGATAGGAGGTATGCTTCCCTCACGCATTCGAATGGAGGGAGTACGGCTGCGCCTGCCTTCGATGATAAGGGCAGTGTCAAGTGTGTCGCGCTGACGACTTTTGGGGTTGTTTTCAGGGGGCGGCTCCAAAGGAGTGAGAGCTTTAGCAGTTTTCTTCTTGATACCAGCCATAATGAAGTGATTAGAATGAAGCTTAGTATGTGTTGAACGCAGCGATGGAGGTCACTACATGGCGCGTAGCGGTCATGTGACGGCAGTCATGCAACTGTCACGATATCATGCTGGCAAGACTTGCAGATGAAGCAAGGTACTGTCACATCAATGTAATTAGGGTATATATAGAGGTTATATTATATTTAAGTCCTTAAACCTGAGGCTTTGGCTATGTAGAAGGCTAAAAAGGCTGGGAGAAGGCAAACAGACATGCACCCCTCCCCCCTTCCATAACCTGGAGATTACATCATTGTTTTCTATTTCCAACATTTATACATGTATATTACTATAATCTGAGAAAGTTACAGACCTTACTGAAAGAATTTGAGTGCATAATGATGCATATAAGTGAAATTATCCAAATATTCAATAACTCAGAATAAGCCAGGTTTTGTATATCAGAGGGTAGCTACTACATAGTACAGAATATATACAAAGTACCAACCCTTAATCATCAATTGCTGTGGAGATACAGCTTGATCTTTTCGAGCGGCACCGGGCGGCATGTATTTCAGACTCCGCCCTATGTACCCGAAACAGCTGTAATGCTCGACGTTATGTGCATCACCAAATCTGCAGGTTGAGACGCTGCGCAGTAGGCTCAAAACGTTGCGGTGTCTCTGGGGAGAGCGCTGTGACTATATGATTGGTGCCGGAACACCGTACTGTAAAATACAAGGAAATCTGGGGAGGGAGAACAGGAGGGTAGACGAAACAAATACAGCGGTGGTGAAAAGAACGCTTGAGACAATACAATGACTTTTTCTTACTTATATCATTGAGAGACAAACAGGGGCAGGAGAGACACACATGACTAATACAGTCGATTCTGCTCTGCGGGCTGCCCTGAGGCTGTCAACGCATGAGCTGGTGCCTAGCCAACCGCGGACGGTTCATGAAGGCAAAGAGAGAAGGGAGCGCAGGCTGGCAGGTCCCTCTACGGTTAGATGCGTGAAATTCATAGATTTAAATCACAACTAACCGATGAGGTTGAGACGCTGTGCAGTAGGCTCAAAAACATTGTGGTGTCTCCGGGGAGAGCGCCATGACTATAGGATTGGTGCCGGAACACCGTAAAAGTGCTATAAGAGTAGGGTGTGTGAGGTGAGTGGGGTGAAAGAAGAAAGAAGGGAGGATGAGCGCGCCAGCTGCGACGTGGACGGCATCAAGCCTCGTGAAGGTCTTGAATATTCTGGAGAACGGGCCTCCCCCAGATAAGGGCTTGGAGCAAGAAGGGATTCTTGCGGATGTAAGCCTGGAAGGTGTTTGAGGACCAACGACCGGTGGCTTGAATTCCGTCATTGGGAACTCCAGCTAATGCAAGTGCGGTAGCTCCTCCTGAGCGGATGGATTGGCCGCTTATATGGGGAGGGAAGTGGCGACGGAAATGATGTAAGAACCACTTGCGTGTGGGGATGGATCCGTCAGAGCGTAGCCACAGTTCAGGGTTTCCTGGGAAGAGCGTGTCGCGAGAAGAAAGGTAGTGAAGGAAGGGGGAGAATGGGTCAATGGCAGTGTTGGTCTTTTGAACGACGATGTGATTCCCCTCGAATATCTGGTCAGTTTTGGTGCAAGGGAGAGTATAAGAGTAGTGGTCATCGTTCCAGGTAACGGAGTGATGGAGGGGGACTGACTGATGCGACTGCAATTTCTTGCTGTCAGGCCAGACAAGTTCGCTGAGGTGGTTGAGTGTGGCGAAGCCCGAGGTGACCTGTGCTAAGGAAAGGCGGTTGTCGTGGAGGTCAGAGGGTCCGTAAGTTTGTACAAGGAGCTGCACAAGTGCGGGTTCCAGGGGGCTTTTGCATTTGACTACCGAGCCACAGACACATTTGCAGCCGTGCAAGGTTCTGGAGGCGAGAGGAGAAGTATGGGTTCTGCAGACATTGGGAAAGTAAATTTCAAGTTGGTTCTGTATTCCTGACAGGTAAGAGATGATGGAAGAGGGTTTGATGTGATAGGACATGTAGACGGCGTAAAAGCTAAGGGTTTCTTCAGTTGGATCAGTGTCGAAGCAGTGTTTTTTTCAAAAAGAAAGATAGGAATGCAAGGCAGAGGAGTATGTCGAGGAAGTGGAGGTGGCTAGAGCATGAGCGAGGACGTAAGTGCGCATGCGAATCAATTTTTCGCGTGACCAGACATTGCGCTGAGGTTGCCTGGTGTGTGATTGGTCGAAGTTCATCGGCGCAACACCTCATCCAGCATGGGAGGAGGCCTGTAGGGGAGGAATCCCATGGAAGGGTGGGTCCGTTGAAGGTAAGCAAACAGACGGCGAGAAAGGGCATTGGCGATAGTGTTGCATTCGCCGGGAATGTGATAAACACGGAGATCGATATTGTGTCAAATGAGGAGATCCACAACAAATTGGAGGA
Organism: Gautieria morchelliformis; assembly: GCA_015179125.1. Classification (NCBI taxonomy): domain Eukaryota; kingdom Fungi; phylum Basidiomycota; class Agaricomycetes; order Gomphales; family Gomphaceae; genus Gautieria; species Gautieria morchelliformis. The sequence goes on from WHVA01000330.1 coordinate 112,836, forward strand.
GGACGTTGTACTCCTCATGAGCTTTCATTGTGTTGAAAATCTCAACGGTGTTCAGGTTGTCTGAATAGATGGTGAGGCGATGAATAGGAGGATGAAGGGTGGAAGCATAGTGGATTGCACAGCAGATGGCATAGGTCTCTAAGAAGAAAATAGAGTTGGAGGCGAGGATTGTGGGAAGGGGAAAAGAGAAGCCTGTGTTGAGGTGTGGTGCCCAAACTCCTAAAGCGATAGATGATGCGTCAGTGAAAAGAACGAGGTCAGCATCTCTGGTGTTCCAGGCAATGGCGTCGAGCAAGAAGATACCACTGCCGGCTGCGAAGTGGTGAGCAAGCCACGGACAGGTCTTTGACAACCTGCTGGTTGATCCACAAGAGCTGGTGTGGTTGATCTTTGCCGGCCATCTTTGGGTACAAGGAGGCTAGACTGGGGCGAAGGCGAGGCTGAACGTTGAGGCCCCAATTGATCCAACCTGCCATTCGCTGAAAATCTTGCAAAGAACGACGGCACTCACCATGAATGAACACATGAATAGCTTCTAATAAGCTTTGTTTGCTCTCGGTGTCCATAGAGATTGTCATGGCTGAGACATCGACTTGGTAGCCAATGATTCTGAGTACAGCGCCGATGTAAATAACCTATGTATCTACATGTACACTAGTTATTACATAATCCCAGTGGGCCCCTTAGGGACCCACTGTATAGTTTATGCGTGGGAACCGGTCAGTGGTTCCCATCGCATCTTACTCTTACCTGTCACTACGTAGCATTCAGAATACCACTCATTGGTCAAGTTCTGTTGTGCCCTTGTGATACAAGGTCTTAAGATCGATATCTTTACACCGGAAGTGTGTAGAGGACAGGAATTATAGGCAGTAGGTTTGGACTTGGTGCTCAAAAGAAGACTAGAAATTAATTCACTATAGGATTTCTAGGTCAAAAAATCGAAAAGAAACAAGACTAATTTACTTGCCTCTCTCAGTGAATTTAGTTGTCACTGAGAGAGGAGGGAAATGTGTCTCATGCGCATGTACTACTAGCCGGTGCTTTAGCGCCTGTGAGGCCATGGTGTGCCATGCTAAGTGCCCATAGAATGTAGCGCGTTAGTGAACAGCCGCAGCTCAAAAAGGAAACTTGTCCACAACCACCCACAAAGGGTCGGTTGGACAGAACATGAAAAGAAGTAGAAATACAGCTTCGAAAAATCAAAGAAAAATTTGACAAATCATAGAATGAATGTCAGCATGGTTTCAAGTCAAAATCAAAAGAAATATGAATGGTGGAATCTATTTGGCTTGATTTTGGTGCAGGAGTATAAATGCACCCAACAAAGCACGCCAGCTCTTGATTGAGCTGAGCGTGGGTGAGTGGTCGTGGCACCGCGGCCCTCACGTGGCTGGCCTTGAGGACCTTTTGTTGGCCCTCCTGAGCAGTGGCACTGAATGCCGCGCCGGTGAGGCTGCGTTGAACATAATGTTCAATGCGCGCCGCTCGTTCGTGAGTGACGCTGGCGTAGCGGGCCAGCCATCGCGCGATCTCGGCGAGCAGAATGCTGGGGCCGGCTCGGCCTCCCACGGGATATGGACCCATGATGGATAGCCGCAGGCTGGTGCTCTGTGGTGTCAGGCATTCCCTGGCATCGACGAGGCTCGACCATTGGCCGGTCGAGCTGAACAAGTCGAGGAGTCTCAACTTGAGAGGTGACGCGACCCCTTTAACTCGGGGCGTGAGTGCCTTCAACCACATCCAGACGTCCATGTCATCTAGGTTGAAGGTTCCATCCACGTTGTCACAGATGGCAGATGGGATTCCTTCAGGGTTGTGTATCCAACCCCTTAGGATGGCGGCGATGTTGTGTGGGGTACCGCTCGCTATCACGAGACAATCCCTTTTGGGATTGCGAGCGCGCTGCTCATGCTCGATGCACTTGAACACGCTGATCATCTTGTGCATGCGCGTGAGTTGCGGCGTGTCTTTTGCATGCGCTAGGAGCTCAACGAAGTGTGGGTCGTCGAGTGGGCAGACGTTGTACCATTGAGTACGACGCTGCTGCGCCTTTCCTACCGGTTGTGGTAGGAGGCCCATCTCGGAGGCCGGTGGGACTCCGAGTGGTATGATCACTCCCTCCCCTGGGTATGGAGGGTGAACTGTCCCCGCTGGTGGTGGTAGGTCCACGTGAGGCCCGATGTACTGGGCCTTGACCAATGCTACCTGCCGTTGTAGGGCGGGGTCATTGATTGTGTGTGACGGTGACGCCACCAGGTATGCGCTGATCACGCTTTCCCTTGCAATGGCTAGACCATTGACGGTGTTGGGGGTGCCGTGCAATTTCTTGCGCTTCTTTTTTGGCTGCTCAGCCAGACACTGAGCTCTGTCCGGGTCGTACGTCTTCCAGACGGAGGAGTCAGACTCCCATCCCTCTGGGACACCGTACGCTGCGTCGGATGGCGCGCTCCACCCCCTGTCGTCGTCGGGGTGGGGGCGAATAATTGGGACGCTAGCCCCGATGATGCGCGCACTGGCAAGGGTGCCAGTGCATGAGGTGATGAGGGCCCGGCCACTGGGTCTGCGGCCGGGTCATGGCGCGGCCTTTTTGAGGCTGCATGGGCGAACTTTGGCGTGCTCGACTTTGAGCGTGCGTTCCAAGTCCTTGACCTCCTTTTTGAGGTCATGGACGTCCTGCAGGGGCTCCTCCCGCACGTCACATGTGATGCCCCTTGGGAGCCATCCCCAGGCCGCATTGACGGCATCGCCGATGTCTTCATCCCGCAGTTTTCCTTTGTGGGTGCCTGTCGCGGCCCGTAAGTGCGCGGCGTAGTCCACGCAGGTGGCGCAATCGTCCGGGTGGACGATTGCTAAGGCGTCTTCCCATCCTACAATCATCCAGTTTTCCTGGTTGACTAGGGCTTGTAGGATGTCTGCGCCCCGCTGTCTCGGGGCTGTTGCGTGTGTCGTGGACGTTGATGGATCAACGTCCATCCCATCTTTGGTGGGTATTATCTTCGTGGGGAGATGATGGTGGTTTGCTTCCAAGAAGCGATGCACCCTCGGAAAGATCTGAGGCAAAAATTTAACCATGCCGTGGCCGGTGCATCACATGGTGTGCACGTGACAGATGCGTCTAGTGACGTCTGGGGAGGTCGTGTAGCTTGCCCACCCCCCGGAGCTCTAGATAGCTATCTAGGGCTTCATGATCCTTGCACGATGACATGGGTTCCCATGTCACATCGCCTAGGGTCCAGCGGACCTGGAACTCCAGGTCCGTCGAGTTTATCCATCAATAGGCAATAATCTCGTCGATGAGCCACTCCTCGTCATCATTCGCTCCAAAGTCATAAAACGACTTGGCCTCACAACGAGGGAACAATTTGTCATTGTTAGCCTCGTATTGTTGTACGAGGCTTGAATGGAAGACCAGTGATATGTGACGGCGTTTCAGCTCGTCGGGAAGCTCAAGGGTCACCGTTGAGGCGTCGTTATGCGCCTCGACGACGCGGTATGGTCCAATGTACCGCGGGATGAGTTTTCTGGCTCTTCCTTTCAGTAGAGTTAGGTTTTGGGTCAAGAGGTAGACACGGTCGTTGGCCGTGTACCTGTCACTCGCCATACATTTCTTGTTTGCTTGAAACATTTGTGTCACTCGATGCTCAATGATTGCATCGTGTGCCACCATCAGGTTCCATCTTGCCTGATGTGCCAATCGGGCTACCCCTTAAACGGGGTGCGGCTATGGGGAGATCCGAGATGTGGCGCTTGGCATGTGGGGTGTTGGCACCGAGTCTGGTTGGGAGAGTTAGGTTTTGTGTCGAGAGGTAGACGCGGTTGGCCGCGTACCTGTCACTTGCCATACATTTCTTATTTGCATGAAACGTTTGCGTCACTCGATGCTCTATGATTGCATCGTGTGCTGCCATCAGGTTCCATTTTGCCTGATGTGCGAACTGGGCTACCCCCTTGAACGGGGTGTCCATGGCTATGGGGAGGTCTATCCGCGGCATATAGCCGTGGTTCAGCTCGAAAGGTGCGAACCCCGTGGTCGTGCTGACGTTGCTGTTGAGGGCGACCTCAACCATTGGGCATTTAAATGCCCAATCCTTTTGATCGTCTCTGACGACCGCGCGCAATATCTGGCCGATCGAGCAGTTTGCCCGCTTGGTGGCTCCATCCGTTTGGGGATGGAAGGCAGTTGACATGAGGAGCTTAGTCCCCATGAGTCGTTGTAGTTCACGCCAGAAGATCGACGTGAACTTCGAGTCTCTGTCCGAGATGATGGATTCGGGAACTCCATGGAGTTGAACGACCTCCTTCAGAAACAGCCAGGCTACTCCCTTGGCTGACACGCTCGTCGTGGTTGGTACGAGGTGTACGAGCGACATTAGTCAGTCGATGACTACCATCAGGTAGTCACAGTCATTGGATTTGGGCAGGGGCCCCATGAAGTCGATGCCAATCGACTGCCACGGCCTATCTGGAATGGGTAGGCTGTGTAGTAGGCCTTTGGGCCGTTGTGGCCCGGTTTTCGTCATCTGACACCTTGCGCACGATGTGCAGAACACTTCTATGTCTGGGCTCATGCCCGACTTCTGTCCCAATGGAAATGATTCCCAGCCAATTCCCTCTGCTGGCCGGCCAACCTCTTTCTGAACTTGACTAGTTGCATCCCGTGCACTGGAGGATGGGGAGGCTGGGTCACTGGGAGCGGGGTGAGTAGATTGGGGGGCGTGTAGTAGAACAACCTCCGAAACCCCACCGGTTCTGGCCCGGTCCTTCATTAACCTGACTTGGGGACTTCTCTGAATCTGGGTGTGTTATTAGCTTGTTGCTGTAGAGAGAGTTATTCACTAATGAGTTAGTGTCAGAGATACTGGATGATAGCACAGGTGTCGTTCACGGATAGAGACTCGAAGTTTACGTTGATCTTCTGGCGTGAACTACAGCGACTCATGGGGACCAAGCTCCTCATGTCGACTGCCTTCCATCCCCAAATGGATGGAGTGACCGAGTGTGTAAACCACTCAATCGGACAGATATTGTGCACGGTCGTCAGGGACGATCAGAAGGATTGGCATTGAAATGCCCAATGGTTGAGGTTGCCCTCAACAGCAACGTCAGTGCAACCACAGGGTTCACACCCTTTGAGCTGAACCATGGCTGTATGCCACGGATAGAGACGATGGAGTCTGGGACTCCATGAAGTCGAACGATTTCTTTCAGAAACAGCCAGGCTACTGTCAGGATTGGTTTTTAGGCGTTAGTATTGTGTATTAGTGAACACAGCGAATGCCCGAATAGCTTGTGCGAATAAGTATGCCGTTCGGCGAATACGTGAACCAATGAATGTTCACAAGATAGGAGGGTTGCTTGAACGGGGCTTGCCCTATCTACAGTCGTAGCGAAATGGCCCGTGGCACCTGACGATACAACGTGCAAGGTGTCATGGAAGGGCTGTCTAAGTAGTGACAATCCCTTCGCCGGCGAAGGTGCTCCTTCGGAGCCCTTCGCCAACAGCGCAAAAAATAGTTCGAAGGCTAAGGTGTCGAAGAGGAAGTATGAGAACTCACCAGTGATGCCTAAGTCCTCTGCTGGTCGAAGATAGAAATCTCCAAGAGAAGGCTCAATACAATGATCACAGCGAGGTCAAGTTTGCACAAGATGGACGACGTATGATAATTGAACTGGGGAATATACATGTGAATGCAAACTACTTATATCGAATGCTTGTAAGGTATTAGTGAATAGGAAAGGGGCCGTCGTGAGTCAGGGTCGGATAGGGGTGCGCAGTCATGATACTAAGTAGATGGAATAAACATACAATAGAGTGAGGGAAGAATGCGAACATGAAACGACGGAGAATAAAGGTGGCGAAGGCACTTATGGACAAAACCATGTCATGGGACCCGCATACATGCTACCCTGCACGGACTCTTCGTCTACTGGGTTGATCCCGCACGACCTATGGAAGGGACGTCCTGCGAACACACTTTGGCCATACGAACACCCAATGGGGTTGGATTAAGAAGATGATGGGGTTAATGATGAACCATCATGCCGGGTAAATGGTATCGATCATATTTGATGGCGTGCCTGCTGGCGAAATGCGCGAGCAGCGAACAGCAGTTCAGAGAATGGGGTGAACAGCGGGTAGAGTGGATGTAGAGGGGGAGTGGTCGGTGGGTGCGGCGAAGTCTGGTGAGGATGCTAGGGAGTGACGAGAGGGAACATAGAGACAGTGGGGTAAGAGAAATAGACAGGTCATGACAGTACCCCCCTCCTAGCTTTGGAGTCCAACGACGCTGCATCCTATGGTGGGGTGGAACTGTTAAAGACGTAATGGGTCCCCCAATGGGATCTCTGAAGCCTGGCCCTGCGTAGCTGCGTGGCCCGTGCATGACTTCTTTTTTTTAAAAAAAACGCGGCGTGGAACGGGGTTATGGGACCCAACTAAGCACCCCAGCCAAGCGTACTGCCCCTATGACGACACCTGGGTACTCAGTTCTCCTCGATTGATCGCAGGTCGTGTCGAGGGTTAGGCTGGAGCTTCAGGGAGAGTCGCGAGGGGATGTAGAGCAGTGGTTGGTCAATGTGGCAGGAGTTCAAGTGAGTACCGGCCTCTTTCTTTATTAGCTTTCATTCGCTCAATGATGAGGTCTAGGAGGAGCTTCAGAAAATGCTGCAGGCCGAGGAGGTGGTTGACCAAACGTTCGAAAGACTGTCCGAAGTAGACGAGCTGACGAAGGAGATCCAGAAAGCGAGGGTGTGGTTAGAAAGTTTGGCATCGACGTTGGAACCGGTACCCACAGAGGTGGATATTGATTCGACTCCGGCTCCGATCTTTGCGCTGACACCGAAGGGGTGCGAAGGAAGGGAGGTGACTAGGAAGGACCCAGAAGGTATAGTTTTCTCATGTATTCTTGTGACGACTATGCTAACTCGGCGATGCATTCGGCGAAGTCCCCTACTCTGATTTGCAGTCGGCCGGGGGTATGCCTGGGTCGGCGAAAGCTGCAGAGCCTGTCACAGTGAGACGACTGCGCATCTGCTTCGCTCCTGATGGTGAAGGTAAGAGGGCACGGATAGCAAGGGGTATGGTCAGGACGATGGCCAAGCATGATGCACAACCCTCGAGTGCCCTTACTAGCCATCGAGGGGGGGGGGCGAAGAGGTTGATGGGGAGCTTGGAGCGTCTGACGAGGCGTCGGTTACAGGTGTAGAATGAGTCGAAGGGAGTTGGGTGAGGATTGAGAGGAGATTAATTAAGGGAGTTGAATTTATAGGTAGAATGTGAACAGAGTGTCGTTTTCTTGGGGTTTGGTGAACATCTAAGCCTTGGGTTTCTGGGGGTACTTTGCATGAAATTCGGTGAGTCTGCGAGCAGAATTAGTAACATTCGAAGAGGGTTCCCAAGACGTAGCTTCGGGAGTGTGTTCGTATCCCTTCCACTCCACTAGGTATTCCAATCGCTTCCGGCGAATGCGACTATCGAGGATCTTCATGATCTCGTACTCGTCGGCGGAGTCAATTTCGATAGGAGGTGGGGGGTCTACATATCGACCTGCGATGGTAGATGTCGTGGCGGGTTCGAGAAGGGATACATGAAACACAGGGTGGATCTGGCAAAGGTCCAGTGGTAAGCCTAAGCGAAACACATGAGAAGATATTTTAGCCGTGATAGGATATGGGCCAAGTCTTCGGTGGTCGAGTTTCTTCGAAGGTCATTTTGTGCAAATATTTCGCGAGTCGAGCCATACTCTGTCGCCGACCTGAAAATCAGGGATCGGAATGTGGTGACTGGTTGTGGCCGAAGTGTACTGGATAATTGATTTCTTGATTTGATCTCGAAGGTATTGGTGAAGGTCCTTGAGGTCTGCTGACTGGCGATAAGCGTCCTCGGAAGCGACCGAAGTGAGCGATACTTCGAGCTTTGGATGGAAACCCTTGTTGGCGAAGAAGGGTGTGACCTGGGTCGCCGAATGGGCTGTGTTGTTGTAGGCGAATTCGGCGAGAGGCAAAAGGTCGACCCAATCATCCTGCTGGTAGTTGATATAGACTCGGAGATACTGCTCGAGGATCTGGTTTACTCGTTCGGTCTGGCCATCGGTTTGGGGGTGGTAGGCTGTAGAAAGATTGCCCCTGATGCCGAGGATTTCGCAGAGAGAGGTCCAGAATCGAGATGTGAAGTGCTTCCCTTGATCGGAGATGATGTTGCTGGGGCTACCGTGTTTAGCGAATATGTGGCGAAGGAAGAGCATGGTGACGTCCCCTGAATCGATGTCCGAGAATGTCGGAATGAACAGGGCCATCTTCGTTAGCCTGTCAACAATGACGAGGATCATATCGTGCCCACCCGACGGTGGGAGTCCCTCGATGAAGTCCATGGAGATCGAATCCCACGGTCGTTGGCTGATGGGCAGAAAGCGAAGAGGACCGAAGGGTTTGTGATGAATGGATTTAGCATGGCGACACTTGGAACAGGAGCCGATATAGTTGGTGACGAAGGTGGACATGTTCGGCCAATGGTACTGTCTCCGAATGTTCTTCATCGTTTTGCTGATCCCTGGGTGGCCTGCTAACTGATGATCATGCAGCGAGCGAAGGATGTCCAAGCGAATATCATTATGATCGGGGACATACGTTCGCTGTTTGTACAACAGCATTTTGCTATCCTCTCCAAGTGACCAAGGGTCTGGCTTTGCGTTCAGAAGGAGGACCATCATCGACTGAGACTGAAGACGGGTGATGTGGGCTGAGGACAAGGGATCAGTCGACTGGCCCTGTTGGATGGATTTCAACAGTGATGCAGAGTCAAGGGTGATGGCGTGAATGAGTTGCCCGGTTTTAAACATCGACTGGAAGTTGTGGGGATTCGCCAATGCATAAGCACCATCCCCCCCTTTAGGGTACACGTCGCCCTGATGGGTCAATGCATCCGGCTTTGTGCCAAGTCGCCCAGCTCGGTAGCGAATGATGTAGTTAAACCCTGACAGGTGTTCGGACCATCGTACCTGTCGTCGGGTCAGCTGCTTTGTAGTTGCAAAGTACTCAAGGTTCTTGTGATCAGAGAGGATGAGGATGACGTGGGATGCCCCTTCGAGGTAGTTTCGCCATTGCTTGAAGGCACAAAAGATGGCGAGTAGCTCCTTGTCATAGATCTCATAGTTCATTTCGGCAGGTGCTATTCCTCGCGAATAGAAGGCGATCGGGTGGATATCACCATCGGAGGGGGTGATCTGGGAGATGATGGCGGTGATGGCGTAGTCGGAGGCGTCTGTCTCGATGATGATCGGGTTACTCGGGTCGAAGTGGATGAGGACTGGGGCCTGTGTAAGAACCCGGCCTTTGGCCGGTTACTTACCGGTATAACTTTCTTCTGAGCCCGAGCCTTGTGATACTCGTGCCCGAGTACATATGATTCTTATCCTGCGCCCGAGCCCGAGCCCGAGCTAGAGCTCATATCCGACCTTGATCCATGCCCGTATCCCCTTAGTTACTGATTCCGCTCCATCACGCATCATTCATATATTACCTTGCCCTGACCTCGCTCCCCTGACCTCGCCCTGACCTCCACTAATATGTTCACCCCTGACTCGTACCCTCGCTCATATATAAACCCCCCTGTATGCATTCCTACTCCTCAGTCTGAAAATCAACTATTGTATAACTTCGATCCCTAGTTAGTTTCTAAGCCTCGCCTCTTAAGCCAAACCTCGCCTCTTATTCGTTTGCCTCCGAAGTTGGGACTCGTGCGTAGGGTCGGCGCAGCACATAAGCTGAAGCCTAGTCCCTCTCCGACTTCCCCATGTTACGACCGTTCATTTCTGATTTCCGACCTTCAGTTCCGCAACACTTTCCGCCCCTCCGATATTTCCGACATTCCGCCCATTGTTCTATTCCCTTGTTCTTTTGACTCGATTACTTGGACCCACCGGACCCGCTTCATCGTTCATCAAGACCATATGTCCGGCCCTCCTTGTGCTTCATTGTCAGATATGTTTTCCAACCCTTGTTCTTTGCCATTGTTTTACCTTACCCTGAACCCCCCTTGTAGTCCCATTGTTCCCAATTAGTTAGTTCCCACGCATTGTCTACTCGACTTCCGCTTCCCCCGGAATTTGCTTAGTACTACCCCATTACCTGTTGTCTCAGCTCTTTGTATAAAAGCCTGTCATGTATGTCTGTTATTCTGCAATCAGATAATCGCCTTCGATACTTGATTTCCTTCGCTCCATCTCCTGTTCTTAGCACAGCAAGTCTAGCAAAGCCTCAGTCTCTCCGCCTTCCGTTTCCGCCTCAATTCCGCCCCAAGTTCCGATGAGTCTTCAATTCAGTACATTCCACCTTCCGACCCATTTTCTGAAATACCTAGGACGATAGTTCATTGGGGGCGCAGCCTACAAGTTGAAGCCGCTGTCCTTTCCAGTTCCGACTTAGCGGAAATCTCGATACATAACAGTATTATCTGATTCCCACCCGATAACTATCGCTATGCCTCCTCGTACCACAGCTACTTCAGCTCGAGCAGGAGCTGTCGAAGCTCTCTCTTATTTTGGCAGTCTTATATCCGCAGCACCAAGACATGCAGATGTCAAGATTGGTTTTCAGGCGTTAATATCGTGTATTAGTGAACACAGCGAATGCCCGAATAACTTGTGCGAATAAGTATGCCGTTCGGTGAATACGTGAACCAATGAATGTTCACAAGGTAAGAGGGTTTGCCTAAACGGGGCTCACCCTATCTACAGTCGTAGCGAAATAGCCCATGACTCTTGACGATGTAACGTGCAAGGTCTCATAGAAGGGCTGTCTAAGTCTCAACAATCCCTTCGCTGGCGAAGGTGCTCCTTCGGGGCCCTTCACCAACAGCCCAGAAAATGGTTTGAAGGCTAAGGTAACGAAGATGAAGTATGAGAACTCACCAGTGATGCCTAAGTCCTTTGCTAGTCGAAGATGGGAATCTCTAAGAGAAGGCTTAAGATGATGACCACGGCGAGGTCAAAGCTGCACAAGATGAATGACGTATGATAATTGAACTGGGGAATATACATGCGAATGTAAACTACTTATATCGAATGCTCGTAAGGTATCAGCGAATAGGAAAGAGGCCATCACAAGTCAGGGTTGGATAGGGGTGCGCAGCCATGATACAACATAGATGAAATAAACATACAATAGAATGTGAGAAGAGGGAGAACATGAAACGACAGAGAGTAAAGGTGGCGAAGGCACTTATGGACAAAACCATGTCTTGGGAGTCCCGCATACATGCTACCCTGCACGGACTCTTGGTCTACTGGGTTGATTCCGCACGACCTATGGAAGGGATGTCCTGCGAACATACTTTGACCATACGAATGCCCAATGGGGTTGGATTTAAGAAGACGATGTGGTTAATGATGAACCATCATGCCCGGTGAATGGTATTGATCGTTTCTGATGGTGTGCCTGCTGGCGAATGATGCGAGCGGCGAATAGCCATTCGGCGAAATGCAAGGAAGGGCGAACAGAAGTGACATAGGGGAGGAGAGGTCGAGGTGGAGGGTGAAGCCGAGCAAACACTGAGGAGGAGTAGCGAAAGGGAAAATGGGGATACCAAGGTGCAGGAGATACACAGGTCATGACAACCCAACTATTAGAACACCATCGGAAGAGGGTCGAGCAGAGGAGGTGGTAGGCCCAGTGATGACTGCCGAGTCAGTCCCAAGACGTCGATTGTGCGTTTGACGGCGCGGCTATGGTAGTTGGCACGAACAGCGAGAGTTGGTCGCCGAACATGACAATGGTGATCGGAACGAACACAAAGGTGGGGTGAGAAAATAGGAAAACTGAGCTTCTGAGTATGGGAAATAAATGCGTCATGACAGCGGAACCCTCCGGCAGCTCTTGTGCCGACGATGAGCTCTCCGATGCTATTCCGCAACGCTTCGAAGAAGTTCCCGATGCTAATCCCAACGACAATCCTGACTATGATGGAAACTCGACAAGTAGCAGCGGCGAACAAACAGCAGCGTCATTCCGACGCCCAGCTCCACCACCACCACCTCCAGGCGGCCCTCCAGGCGGTCCTCACGGTGGCCCACCAGGTGGTCCCCCCGGCGGTCCCCCCGGCGGTCCTCCACCTCCAATTCCACCTCAGATTCCCGCCAACCCAGTTCCACCCACGCCAGTTCCGGATCTTGCACAAGCCATCGCCATGCTAGCCGGACAACTTCAGCGCCCGGCCCAAGCACCACCACGCCCCAAGACAAAGGTCCGCGAACCAGATCAGTTCGACGGTTCCGACCCCAAGAAGCTCCAGCCATTTCTGGTCCAGCTTCAGCTCAACTTCCGCGATCGTCCCGACGCCTTTCCCGACGACGAACGAAAGGTCAATTACGCCCTTTCCTATCTCCGAGGCACGGCTCTCGACTACTTTGAACCCGCCCTCATGGATCCGTTCGCTCTCATCGACTGGGCTGACGATTACCACAACTTCGTTTCCGAACTCCGCAGCAACTTTGGACCATTTGATATGGAAGCCGACGTGGAAAATGAACTCGATAAGCTTCGTATGAAAGACACTCATAAGATAGCTAAATATATTGTCACATTCCAGCAGCTCGCTCCTCGAGTCCAATGGGGAGAAGCCGCACTCCGACGCCAGTTTTACATGGGCTTGCCATCCCGGATCAAGGATGAAATTGCCCACGTCGGAAAACCCGCCACCCTTACCGACCTTCGCAATTTAGCCCAATCCATTGATTCACGCTACTGGGAAAGACATTCCGAGATCGCTCGCGAAACTTCCACCCAGAGCAAGAACGACAAGTCTTCCGACAAGAAGTCTGACAAAGACAAGAAGAAGACTAATTCCGGAAACAACAACTCCGGAAACAACAACAACAACAACAGTTCGGCTCCAACTCCGGCAACCGGAACAACAACTCCACCCCTCGCAACAACCAGGCCTCTGGTTCCAACACCAACGCCCGGAAGAGCACTCCGGACCTTTCTGACAAACTTGGGAGGGACGGAAAACTAACCCCTGCACAACACCAGCGTCGCATGGACAACAACCTTTGCCTTTTCTGCGGCAAAGGCGGTCACATCGCTCGCGATTGCACCCGAGCTTCCGCTTCCGCTACTAAGGCCAAGGGCCGTGCGGCAAAGATGGAAGAGAAATCCGAAGCGACTCCCGCTACGGATGCAAAAAATAGTCAGCAGTCCTCTGGCCTCTGCACGAGCTGAGGGCTATGTTGACCCCATTCGTGCGACAAACGAGGTTAAACTCAACGCATCCGCTCTTTCGTCCTCCGACTCCCTCTCAGTTCCGCTCACTTCCGACACCATTTCTGCACCCCCGTTCACAGCATTGATCGACTCCGGTTCGACTCATTGTTTCCTCGATTCTGACTTTGTTTTGAAACATAAACTTCCGACTCGCAATATTCCGACAATTCTGCTCTGCCTTTTCGACGGGTCATCCAACACAGCAATTTCCCAAGTCATGGACCTGTCTATCCATTTCGCTACTGGGGACAACCATTAAGTTACGTTTTACGTTACTCCGCTAGATGCTAGCTGTTCCGTTGTACTAGGACACAATTGGCTCACCCGATATAATCCGTCGATTAACTGGGCATTGGGTCAGATACAGTTCCATACCCCAGATCATCTTCCGTCTATTCCGACGTCGTCCGCAAAGATGGCTCAGGCCTCTTCTGCAACTCCGCTTGTGGATTCAGTTCCACACTCCGGTCCCGCTTTAGCACCTCCGTCCCTCGAAGCTCCTCGAATTGCGCTCATTTCCGCCACCGCTTTCCGCGTATTGCAATGGCAAGAAGACACAACCGTTTTTCAGCTTCACCTTTCCGACTTGGCTTCAGTCAAGGCTCGTTCCGCCTCGACGTCCGCTCCGGTCGACATGAGCTCAGTTCCGGAAGAATATCGTGACTTTCCAGATGTGTTCAATAAGGCCAAAGCCGATAAACCTGCTGAACATCGACCTTACGATCTGAAGATAGATTTGGAAGAAGGAGCATCCCCGCCCCTTGGACCGATCTACTCTCTTTCGCAAAGTGAACTCCAAACTCTCCGCGAGTTCGTTGATGAACATCTCAACATGGGCTTCATCCGCCCTTCACTGTCTCCGCACGGCGCTCCGGTCCTTTTCGTCAAAAAGAAGGATGGATCTCTCCGCCTCTGCGTCGATTTCCGCGGACTCAATGCCCTCACTAAAAAGGACAAATATCCGCTTCCGCGCATTTCCGACCTACTCGACACTCCCCGCAGGGCGAAGATCTACACCAAAATTGACCTCCGGCACGCTTATCACCTTGTCCGCATCCGGGAAGGTGATGAGTGGAAAACAACTTTCCGCACCCGCTATGGTGCTTTTGAGTGGGTTGTCATGCCTTTCGGTCTAACCAATGCTCCCGCTGCTTTTCAGCGATTCATGAACGACGTATTTTCCAACCTCCTTGACATATGCATTCTAGTCTACATTGTGACGACACACCGGAAAAACATCGGGAACATGTCCGCGAAGTACTCCGCCGTCTACGCAAACACCACCTCTACGCAAAAGCAGAGAAATGCGAATGGCATCGCGACACGGTCGAATACCTCGGCTACATCCTCTCTCCTACGGGTCTCACCATGGCAGAGGACAAAGTCAAGGCAATTCGAGAATGGCCGGAACCCTGACGTGTTAAGGATGTGCAGTCTTTCCTTGGCTTCGCCAACTTTTACTGGTGTTTCATTTACAATTTTTCCGACATTACTGTTCCACTCACGCGTCTCACCAGGAAGGGTGCCCCATGGAATTTTACTCCGGAATGCCGTTCCGCATTTGAAGCTCTCAAATCGGCCTTCACTATGGCTCCCATACTCGGTTTCTGGATTCCTGATGCCCAACTTGTACTCGAAACTGACGCTTCCAACTACGCGCTAGCCACCATTCTTTCCATCATTTCCCCCGACGACGGAGAAATTCATCCGATCGCCTTTCATTCCCGCACCTTTTCCGCCCCGGAACTAAACTACGACGTCCACGATAAGGAACTACTTGCGATTTTCGAAGCCTTCAAAATCTGGAGACACTACCTCGAAGGTCCAACTTATCCGATCGACGTTGTAACCGATCATAAGAACCTTGAGTATTTCGTGACTACTAAGATTTTGACTCGCTGTCAAGTCCGCTGGTCTGAATATCTCTCACAGTTCAACATGGTGATCCGCTTCCGCCCCGGAAAGCTCGGAGCAAAACCCGACGCACTCACTAGACGTTGGGATGTCTACCCCAAAGAAGGAAGTAGTGACTATGCCAGTGTTAATCCGCACAACTTCCGCCCAGTATTCTCGACTGAGCAGCTGGCATCATCGCTGCGTGCCACAGCATTGTAGTTTCCACTACTCCGTGCCTCAATCATTATGGACACCGAGTCTCTCCATTCCGACATCCGTTCCGCACTCATTTCCGACCCTGTAAGGGCAACCCTGGCTAGTTGTGGAGATCACACTACCACACAACTGACAAGGGGAAATCCAAAGTCTGTATAAATGAACAGAGAATACAAGAGAGGGGATTCTCACCTGACAAGGGGAAATCCAAAGAGAAAAGTCTAAGGACCCCCAATGTCAGCGAGCCCGTATTATACTACGCTGCGCAGCCAGGGACAACACTTGGCACCCGCCATCAACCCTGCACCTCCCTGACCCTTGATCGACCCTTGATGTCACCTATTACGCGAGTCGCTTGATTTCCGACACTGTTCCGAGGGTGGAACTCGGAAATTGGAGTGGAACTGGGAAGGCGAACGGAACTGGTGGAAGTTCTCCCAGAAGCGGAATCATTTCCGAGAGCGGAGGCGGAGATGGAATCGGAATCGGAAGCGGAGTCGGAAATGGAGTCGGAACTGGAAATGGAAAACAGGGTGTCCCCTGACATCACCCCCTCTCTAGCGTGCTGCGTCCTCGAAGCACGGGACACGAGGGATTGAAATGCCAACGAGCGGATCCGGCGAGGGGCACCGGGATGTGTCCTATAGAACTCCCGAGCTTGTCCGGGGCGGAAACATCTTGCTCCGGGACCCACGAATTCTCTTCGTACCCATACCCTTCCCATTTCACGAGGAATTGGAGTCGTCCTCGCACAAACCGGCTGTCCAGGATCCGTTCCACCACATAGTGCTCCTCCCCATCTACAATCTCTGGCAGAGGTGGCGGATGAGCCTTCCGACCTGGAATCGGGTCCTCAAGCATAGGGAGTAACTTCACCACGTTGAAGACGGGGTGGAGGCGGGACATGGACATCGGAAGTCGCAGGCGGTATGCATTCCGTCCAACCCTCCGCGTCACTGTGAAGGGCCCAAGGTAGCGGTGGGCAAGCTTCTGTGAAGGGCGTGTGGTGCGGATGTCACTTGCATCTAGATACACCTTGTCTCCAACTTGGTACTCTGGGGCAGGAACCCGGCGTTGGTTGTAGTACCTCGCCATGTCATCCTTGGCCTTTGCAAGGGCCGACTTGGCTTCCGAAAGGGTGGAGTCCATGCGGTCTCGGAACTCATTGGCCGTCTCGAGTCGGGACTCAGCCTGGCGTGGTTCGAAGCCCATCCGCGGGTGTCGTCCGGAGTCGAGCATGAAGGGAGTCTGTTGTGTGGCGGAATGGACATGGTTGTTGTATTGGAATTCCGCCAGCGGAAGTAATTCATCCCAGTCGTCCTGCCTCTCATTGACAAAGAGGCGGAGATATTGCTCCAACTCCTGATTGACCCGTTCCGTCTGTCCGTCACCCTGCGGATGGTACGCCGTGGTGGTAGCTAGCTTTATGCCGAGCAGGCGGTAGAGCTCCCGAGTCAGTTCCGCGACAAACTGCGGACCTCGGTCGGAAACAACTTGCTTCGGGAGCCCATGCAACTTCCAGACATGGGCAAGGAACAGGCGGGCCGCTCCGAGGGCTGTGATCGTCGTGTGCGTCGGAATGAAGTGGGACACCTTGCTTACCGAATCCACGACGTTCATGATCGCGTCGTAGCCATGAGACTCTGGGAGTTCAACAATGAAGTCGACGCTGATGGTGTCCCAGCGGGATTCGGGAATCGGGAGCGGAACAAGTTCTCCGACGGGTGGATGTCGTTGCGCTTTGGTTCGGAGACAAAGGTCACATGTCTTCACGTACTGTCCAATGTAGCGGGACATCTGAGGCCACCAGTAATTCCGAGCCACTAACTCCAGCGTCTTCCACCTGCCAGCATGCCCAGCGACCCGTGTGTCATGGTGCTGGGACACGATGCGGCGGCGGAGGTCCGCCCCATCTGGACGTAGACCTTGCCTCTGAGTGGAGCAGCCCATCCCGTTCCGACCATTCCGCTGCCCGTACAGACCGTGAGTGCCCTTTCCGAAGTTCCTCCACTGCCTTCACCACCGACTCCTCCTTCTCTCCATTCCGATACTGTCTCCGGATGTCCC